>PVIU01007257.1:0-93507 GCA_004026605.1 Ondatra zibethicus | reverse complement strand
TACCACTGAACGCTAAGCCAGAACTCTGCACTAATGGTAGGGGGTCTCTGGGACTCATCTGTCCCAACTAAGTAGTCTGTATATCAGAATAGCTTGAAGCTTACTCAAGACCCATTCAATCTCCCACTAATTGCTTCCTAACTTTAATAAATTATGAGCGCTCATTAAAAGTAAAACAGGAAAAGGCTGAAGGAGCTACAAACGTATGAAGTAAAAAACAGATTTTTACCATTGAATCCTTGCATTAAAAAGATGCTAAAATATGCACATGTGTATCATACACAGCATATATGCTATTTTTACAGAGAACTACAAGACAGTATAACACACTCACCCTTCCATGATAAATTCCAGGGCATATTCATAACAAGAGTCAGACAGGCTTTGTTTTCAATCACATAGTTCTATAAAAATAAACTGTCATCACAACATCCCTGCAGTAGTAAAAGGCCATATTTGCCTGCAGTTAAATCCAACAGCAGCTGCTCTATGGAAAAAGAGGGCCCAATAATTGGCTTCTTTCACCTCTGTTAATCACGAACAAAAGTGTCATTCAGTTTCAAAATGGACAAAATGCTCCAATGGATGGTCAGCTAGCTGAGCCAATGGGGTGGAATAACAATAACCCTGTAGCATTTTCCTTTTTCCTTTTGTTTGGTCTTTCAAAGCCCTTAATTAAGACCTGCACAAAGCACCCCTCCAGGCTTTTCTCAATGAGGCATTACATGCCTGTTTTCTAGTATTTAAAGAAAAAAAAATGGCAGGGATTTTCTGAAACACATTAAACAGAATACACAATTTCCATTTATTTGCAACTGAAATACTGTTAAAATTTTAGAGCTTAAATATTATCATAAGTAACAAAGCAAGTTCTTTTTATTTCGGGCTTGGGACTGGAGGGTGAAAGAAGGGTTGGTTAGAAGCAGTGAGAGAGCAGGGTCAGGGGCTACGGAGGGCCAACCCCAAAGTATTGTTCAGCCATTTCTCCAGAAATAAAACTGCGAGCAGCCATAATTTAGAAAGATCTAGAGCCGTCTTCTCAACATTTCAATGACTTAACACACGTGAATGGAAAGAAATAGCAAAATATATGAGACAGTCTTACAGCAAACAACTAGATGACTGAAATAAGGGAGATTCAAGCTGGAATCAAAGCCACTTCTTAGAAACTCATTTCTTTTAAAAAAAATTACCTAAAGTATTTTTAGAATTAAATATGCTCTATAAGAATAGTGTATGAGTCTATAATTGATTTTTTTTTCTATCCTAGCCTGAACAAAGATTCCTCTAATTATGGTGGATAAGAATCAGAATGTCTAAGCTTTAAAAATATCCATGGCCTAATTAACTTTTCATTATCCAATTTTCTTTTTGCACAGATTAAAAAAGGGCTGTTGTGTACGTTTTTAAATGCTCTGAAATATAATCTTTCCGGGTTGTAGGCTGTTCTGAAAATACCTACTCCTACCCATAATTTGCCACCACCCGTCCCCCAATATCCTGAATGACAGCTTAATGTGACAGCTTTCTTGCCACAATTCACCAAAGGGGAGTGGCAGGTAGAGTTCTCAGAGAACAAACACCTAACAAAGCCATCATTCTGGGGAGTTACTTTCAATCTGTCAATCTAATCCGTCAAGTGGAATGTGCTCCACTATTCTCTTGTAAATGTGCTTATTTCAAACAAGGCAGAACCTGGCAGCTGCCCTGCAGAAGACTAAATGACCCAGCTCAAATGTCACCTCAGCTGGGAAGGCTTCCCAGTCCCAAAGCAGAGTGAGTTCCTCGGCCTCCTCTTGTTCCCACAGACCTCGGCCCATGATTCTGTATGGTGCTCTCATATGGATTCTTCGTGTACTCATTTTGTCTTCTCCACCAAACCACATTACCAATGGACAGTCAGGGAAAAGGGCACAGGCCCTAGAATGGGTTCAACTCCTGGTTAGAAACTATAAAACACGACCTTGGATATACACTATTAATGTATTTAGCTAATTAAATGTTTTATAACAGTGCCTCGCTTTAAAAGGGCATTAAGACCTCTCCAATACAGCCGAGATGAACAAGTGAACTAAGAAGTATACGCTCTGAGTTTAAGGCCTGGCACATATGAAGACCCTGGCTCCAATTAAAGCAGGAAGCTTCGTCCTTACTTTTCCCCGTCTGCCCTTGAACAAAGCAACACACCTTGAAGAACACCAAGCACATACTTCGTGATGGTATAAACTCTGGCTCAGCGGGTTAACTTATAAAATTTCACAAGTAAAAGACAATTTCCAAATGTCATACTTCTGTGCCCTTCAATTTCTTCAACATAGATCAGTATACATGTTACATGCAAGAGAAAAATAAGAGCAACAAAGAGCTAAAGTCAGGAAGCAAGCAAGAGCTAAAGACCCCAAGTAAGATCTGATTCAAGCTTGCGGATAATTAAAGCTAAGGACCTAGCCAAATGTTGACTGTAGTGATGGCTAAGATTACATTTTCACTCTAGCTCACGTGCATATTTCCTCAACCATGTATCAAATCTTCCAGTAGTTTTTTGTTTTGTTTTGGTTTTTTTAGGATAACTAAGGCTCAACCTTTCTCCAAAGAAAAACAGCGAACTTTCTTTCCAAATGTTGAAGCTCTAACTCAAGGCTTCATGAAAGCTAAGCAGGTGCTTTACATGCAGCTGCTAGTGTTCGAGTAAATGGATCTCGATGGGCCTCATCCTCTTCCTCATCTTCCCACTGGTACTGCACCACACATGTGCTCCAGACCTACATCCTGTGGTTCTGTGATTACCGTCACTGTTCCCTGTAGTGCTTGCAAGAGTCAAAGCCACTGGTATTAAGAAATTAAAGAGTTTGGGACATGAACACAAAGTAAAGCAAAAATCACTGTTTTCTTAATGCATCTTTCAAAGACCTTACCATTAAATACAGGAACATTTGATTATATGTAGCAATACCACTATGCCCTAATTTAATGAAATCATTACTACACTAAAACAATCATTACATTAAAATAAATCCTTTGGAGTTTTGTTAACTAAAAAGAAACTGCAGAAACAAAGTGAACTTGCTGTGCAATTTATTCATTGTGCAACTCATTTCATGAATCTGATTTAAGTATTAAAACCATAAATACATACTTGCATTTGAAAACTCAAGCAGCCCATGCTGTCTTTCAAGGAGACTAACAAAGCAATAGTGAACCAACCACTGTACCAAGGCCCCTGAGGGCAGGGGGCTTACTTTTCCTCTATACTCTAAACAGGTCAGAGACCAACAAATGACTTTTCTCACTCAAATTCAAATAAAAGGAGAGCCATTGCCATGTGAATGTTTTCTTTCCAGGGATAAGCAAGGAAAGGAACTCGCCTAGCTGATGATGTCTGACCAGCATAAGTAATTAAGTTGTTAACCGGTCAAACTGTTTACAATCTTCATCTAAGACAGGGTTCTCAACATGTGGGTCACAACCCCTTTAGGCCTGAATGACCTTTTCACGTGGGTTGCCCATGACCATCAGAAAACACAGATGCTTACATTACGATTCATAACAGTAGCAAACTTACAGTTATAAAGTAGCAAAGAAAATAATTTTATGGTTAGGGGTCACCACAACATGAGAACTGTATTAAAGGGTTGCAGCATTAGGAAGGTTGAAAACCACTGATCTAAGGAGATGGCTCTGCCATCTTAACACTGTCCAGATAGTTCTCACTAGCTGTCAAATGATCAATGCTTACTTAAATTCAAAAACAAACAAAAACTCATGACAGCATTAGAACAATCTATTTTAACCATGTGTGAAATGTCTCATTGATGAGGGAGTTGGTACTTGCCATACTACTTAAAGAATCCAAGGGCTGGCCAGATGGCTCAGCTGGAAAATGCAACCTGAATTCAAATCCTGGAACTCACAGGGTGGAAGGAGAACCTACAAGCCGTCCTCTGACCTCTGCGCAAGCGTAGCACATATGCAGCCACACACACATGTGTGTGCATACACCATCAAACATTCAACAGGTGTAAGAAAGAAATGTGATTCAAGTAACAGACATCTGTAGGCTGGATAGGTTAAGCACATTAAAATTACTTTTGAAGGGTCCAATAGTACTCCCATTATCCTCAGATTCATTGCCGTGATTTCAGTTATCCGCGGTCAACCATGGTCCGAAATCATTAAGTGGACAGTTCTAGAAGTAAACAACTTGCCCTTACATTTAAGTTATTTGTCCACTCATGGTAGAATGATAAACCCTCCTGTTACCCTAACCCATCCTGTCCAAGACATAGGGATCTTCCCACTCTCCATAGGAATAACACCATTTTGGTCGCATAATAGATAGGTAATGAGACTGACCATATTGACCTCTACTAAACAATGGTTTATGCTTCAACTCTCACATACACACCTCTCCTACCAAGTACTAGGTCTGTATGAAAAGCTAAAAGCTCCTGATTTAATATGGATAAGGAGAAACAATCACTTGCTATGATAAGAATGAATCTTCTATCTGTGAAATTATAACAAACCAAAGAAGAAATTCATTCAACTTTTGCTGTCAGCTATCCAACTGCAAAAGGTAAAGTCACAATGCCACGACGGGGGCCTGGCTAAAGAGAAAAGGCACTGAACATGTGTCTGTTCACATAGGGGTGTGTGTGTAAATGTGCGTGTACCCTGCTATATCTTCAGAGGTTCCTGCTCTGCTTCCTCTTCAACCCAATAAATGGGTGGAGTTCTTTATGCTGTGGAATAATCTGTAAAGATGTGTCTCTGGTCAAGGCGTCTTCTGATAGGTTTAATAAAAAGCTGAATGGCCAATAGCTAGGCAGGAGAAGATAGGTTGCACTTCTGGGCAAAGAGAGGAATTGGGAGGAGGAATCTAGGCCAGGATTTGGCCAGCAGATTCGGAGCAGGTCTCATGTGCTGTACTGAAGGAAGGTAAAACCCACGTGGCAGAATGTAGATTAACAGAAGCAGGTTAATTTGGGCTAGAAGCGCTAGCTGGGAAAAACCCTAAGCTAAAGGCCAATGTTTCATTAATAAGAAGTCTCCTTGTCTGCATTTGCTGGAGGTCCCCATGGCAAAGTACAACTACACTGTACAACAACTACACTGTACAACAACTACACTGTACAACAACTACACTGTACAACGACACTGTATCACGTACATGTTCCTGACATTTCTCAAGTTAGCAAAATGAAGCTCGGTGTGGTGGCGTACATCTTTAATCTCAAGAGCTGGGAGGCAGAGGTAGGCAAATCTGTGAACTGGAGGGCAGTGTGGTCTACAAAGTGAGTTCCAGGACAGCTAGGGCTGTTACACAGAAACACCCTGTCCTGGAAAAAAAAAAAAGTTAGCAAAATGAGTTGGTTATCCAAAAACTCAAAAACTGATGATTTAAGGTTATACTATCTTTTTTGAATAGAAATTGAAAAGCAGAATCTTGCTACATAAAACATCTTCAAACACTGGTCAATTAAGCCTGACAAACTCTGTATTCAGCTTTGCAATGGAGAAGATATAACCTAGCCAGGAAAAGAAGCAATCAGTCTCTTCCTTTTTAACAATTTCACAAACAGAAGATTCATTCTTACAGATCTCAACATCTTTAATATATTATTTTTCTTTATTAAATGAAAAACTTTGGGGGGGAGGGGCATATACCCAAAGGAGGCACACTCACACCACAAGGACATTTGCTTAACTATGTTCATAGCAGCATTATTCATAATAGTCAGAACCTGGAAACAACCTAGATGCCCCTTAACTAAAGAACGGATAAAGAAAATGTGGTATAGTTACGCAATGGAGTACTACTCAGTGGTAAAAAAAACGACATCTTGAATTTTGCAAGCAAATGGAAAGAACCTAGAAAAAAACATCTTGAGTGAGGTAACCCAGACCCAGAAAGACATATATAGTATGTACTCACTCATAAGTGCATATTACACACAAAGCAAAGGATGACCAGCCTACAATCCGCAACCCCAGAGAAGCTAGAAACCTCATCCAGAAATATACAGGAGCAGATGCAAAGATCCACAACTAACCACTGGGCCAAATTCCTGGAGTACAATTGAAGAGACAGAGGAGTGATATGAACAAAAGGTTCAAGACCGTGATGGGGAAACCCACAGAATCAGGTGACCTGAGCTAATGGGAAATCGCTGACTCCAGACTGACAACTGGGGAACCTGCATGGGACTGAAATAGGCCCCCTGAATACAGGTGACAATGGTGTGGCTTGGGCAATATGTGGAGCCACTGGCAGTGGGGCCGGGACCTAACACTAATGCATAAACTAACTTTGTGGAGCCCATTCTCTATGGAGAGATACCTGGCTCTGCCTAGGCAGGAGGGGAAGGGGGGGGGGCTTGGTCCTGTCTCAAGGAGGTGATAGGACAGACTTAGTTGACTTCCCAAGGGAGGCCTTACCCTCTCTGAGGAGCAGATGGGGGGGTGAGTGGAAGAAGGGGAGAGCAGGAGGAGAGGAAGTGGGGAGACTAAAATTGGTATGCAAAATAAAAATAAATAAAATTAAAAACTTTTAGCTTTTCATTTAAACACAGCACTTCGCATTGTTTCTATCAAGAGTACCTAATCATCCCCTAGCATACCATTGTTGTTCCACCCTACCTTCACCCCATAGAAAATGGAGTGCTTAATATCCTTGAAGGAAATTGAAGTGGCAGAGGCCTTGTAACTAAAACTATACTGCAAAAATAAAACCTAAAAAGTAGTATTTAACAACCCTTACAACCTGTCTACAGAGACATGTCTACAACTACTTGAAACAGAGTCTTAGGTAGAATGAAAGAGTTTTTTTTTTTAAAGAGAGAATACTTTTAATATTTCCTGGCAGAATACTTTCTTCCTGGCAGAAAATACACTTTCAATCCACAAACTTCAACTGTGAGAATCAAACAGAATGGGAATTAAAGTCATTGCCATACAAAATTATTTTCAGAAAACAAATTATCTCTTCCCCATTCCTTGCTTTCAGGCCATAAATGTAACAACTATATTTTAGAACTAAGCAAAATGAAAACTACCTCTTTGGTAACCCTAAATGTAACCCTAAATATAAACCTCTTTGCTGTTCATAAAATAACATCCAATGAATGGGATAACATATAATGATCTTGTCTCTACCATATAACTAGGATTTCATGTTATGGCCTTACAAAAATAGTTCTTACAAATACTAAAAGTTTTCACGTTCAAACTGAAGTGTTTTGTAAGTCTAAAAGCTGTTTTAAAGAATCTAGTTTTATTTCCAGAGTTGGCATAAGTTTCTCGCTTAAAATTAGGAAATAACAAATTTTCAAATCGAGACCTTCGGGAACTGTTTAGTGCTATTTAGCCATGAAAAGCACCTTGAGACAAATGCCTGACAGACACTGCTACCCTCAGGAACACCCACCCACCAGCCATCACTTAAGAATCAAGGCCTCAGTCACTATGTCAAGGGTAGAAATTATGATAAAGACAGCTCTGGACACTGCTGGGCTTGGAACTGCTTACTGAGCAGCCACGTTCTTCCAAACAAACTAAACATTTAAGAGGCTAAAGGGCAGTGGAGGCAATTATTGGAGGAAATTTCTAACTAAGCCAGAAAGGAATAATTAAGTCTTTGCATGGTAAATCACATCACTGGGGTTAGCAATGAAGTAATCAAGTGTAAATGGTGACAAAGCCCATCCGTAGGACTCGTGAAAGGGAACTGAGGTTGTGGGTAATCTGGACTATTGTTGCTTAAATACCACAAAAATTAGTGCTTAAAACTTCATTCATTCACCCTATCTCTTTACAAATGTGTGCACCTTTTGTGGGAGGCAAAAAAAAAATTGGTTAATCTAGCAATTAAGGCAAATATCCTGAGACATCAGAAGTAAAACTGCTACTAATTCACAGGCAGAGAGACCCACAGTGCCTAGACTGGGTGCTCAGTAATGAAGCATTGCCATTAATAAATAGGAAGTGAACGGGTGCTCCATCCAGAAGACATGACTGCAACCATTTAAATGGTAGACCTAATGTGTATTGTACTTTCTCTCTTTCAGAACACATTAATGCGCATGCACAAATGAACGTACACGCACACACACACACACACGAAAGACTGAAACAGACAGAAAGAGAGTCACAGAGAGACACACAAAGGCAGGAAGTTGGGGAGAAAGAGGGAAGCCACTTACACAACAGCTGCTCACTAACAAATCAACTTCAGAGATGCTCTCAGGGAGCAAAACAATGTTGACCCTGAAGCCAAAGGTACAGAGCCTTTGGCTCCACAGCCACATATTTGTTGCCTCACTTCAGAGTCTGTTTCCTACTCCCACTTAGACAGTAAAATCAAGACTAAGACTCCAGGACTCTAAACGGCACGTTTCTTACCACTCTTGTTTGAAATACTTTAAGGCTCACTAGAAGCCACAAAAATACTACAGGAGTCCCTATAAATCTTTCACCTTGCTCTTGCCAATGAGAATTTTACCTATCCATGATGCAGTAGCTAAACTGGGAAGTCTACTTTGGTATAATACATTTCCTAAACTAGGGGCCTAACAAGGTTTGACTAGTTTTATATGCTGTATTTTTTTTTCCTTTTTGCAGTACTAGGGACCCAAATGGGCCTCCATGACACAGGTCAAACAAGTGTTCTACCACTGAACTCTAACCCCAAGCTTTTAAAACAATTTTTGTTTTGCTTTTTTGCTTTTGTTTTTTGCTTTTTGTGAGATAGGAACTCACTAAGTAGTTCAGGCTGGCCCCCTACCTCCACTGTGCTGGGATTAAAGGCATGTGCCACCACTGCCTGACTTCAATTATTGCTTTTTATATTGAGACATGGTCTATCTAAATTGACCAGGCTGGACAACTTAGAACTCACTGTGTTGCACAGCAGGTCTCAAACTGGCCATCTTTTTCGTATTAGTCTCCTGAGTAGCTAGGATAATGGGCCTGCCCCACAGCAAAACTAGAGATGCTCATTTCTTAACTCACATGTATACTCACAATACTGCTGTGTCCATCATCACGGGGGAACGCCCCCACCCCCATCACTGCATCTCTTCCCTAACTGTAGCTGCCATGGATTTGCTCCCCATCGCTATACTTCTGTCATATCTACAACCCTCGAACATCTAACCCCTGCTCTTGAGATCCACCTATGTGCTTGCATGTATTGGTTCCTTTACTACTGTCTGATACTCTTCCACTAGTTTTTCCTGCTACACTGATTCATATTCCTTACATATTTAAATCAAATTGTCACTACAGCATGGAGAATAACTTTTCTTTACTCAAAGCAGAAAAAGGAGAATTGTTCAATGTAACCACATTGGAGGAGGAACAAGGAGGTCCCGTGACTCCGAACATCCAACTCTGGCATTGTAACATGAAGCTGGGATTTCTGGAGAGGGCACAGCTGAGCAGTGCCAGCCCAGGGGAGGTCCCACCACTCTCCTTAGGTCCAGAGCCTCCAGCAAGATGGTCTGGGAGAAAAGGTCCCCTCTGGCTGGCACCTGGCCTCAGCAAGAGTCCTAGGGATATTTAGAGAAAAACTTTATAATATATTACTTTTCCAATGTTGAAAATGGATTCATATTCCCAGAGATGTTGGCTGATCATCTTTACTTCTTGCAAGCCTACTTTGACAAACCTAAATAGAAACTTCCTTCATCCTGCTTTATTTTGGACAATATTTAATATTACCAGATCTCATAAGATTTGCTGTCTTTCACAACCTTTGTCTAATTAACTACCTTCCTTATCCAGCAGGTAAGTGACATGAGTGTGGTGGGGACATGATCAGGCATCATTCAATTCTGTGTCCCCAGCACCAAATACAACAGACATATCATAAACATGCTGAAGCAATTACTTTTCTAAGCACTAACTTGTTATCTGAGTAACTCTCCTTCTAAGTTGGAAAATAGTGATGCCGTTCTATAAATACTATTCTCAAAGCTCAATTATCTTCTCATTCTCTCTCCCAGTTAAATCATCTGTTGCGGCCCAACGGTGGTGGCGCACGCCTTTAATCCCAACACTTGGGAGGCAGAGGCACGTGGATATCTGTGAGTTTGAGGCCAGCCTGGTATACAGAGTGAGTTCTAGGACAGCTAGGGCTTTTACACAGAGAAACCCTGTCTCAAAAAAATCAAAAGAAAAAGAAAGAAAGAAAGAAAGAAAGAAAGAAAGAAAGAAAGAAAGAAAGAAAGAAAGAAAAGAAAAGAAAAGAAAGAAAGAGATCATCTGTTGCCTATGAGACCAAGCGTACCAGGCCCATAAGGCTGGACAGACAAGAGGGAAGCATTTACCATCTGGCAGCACAAGCTGTATCAACACAAGTCAGAAAGTCTTACTGGATGCTTGAGATTTACCAGGTCTAAAGAGGATGGATGCCTTTTCTGACATTGCTGTTTCTGCTTCTGCTCGACTGCTCTGACGGTTGGGAGCGGTTCTGGGACAGCTGGTAGAAAATCGTTTCTTTCCTCTGGCAGGAATTTGATCCAGATCAACTACTTCCTTTTCCTCCAGTTTTCCTACTTCTCCTCCCTCCATCATTCCCTCCCTTTGTGTTTATTTTTTGAGATAGTATCTTACTACACACACACACACACATACATACATACACACACACACACACACACACACACACATATATAGTTCAAATGACCTTGAACTCACACCCTTCTGCCTCTACTTCCCAAGTGCTTGGATTTATATCTGCCAGGCGCAGCTCCAGCTAAGACCTACCTTCTCTTTAGAAGTGCACTCAGATGGAAGGGAGGTTCCAGAAGTGCCAACAAAAATGTGGCATTATAATTTATGTAATTGAAAGTTTTAGTAAAGAAAAAATATCAAGTCCACAAACAGGTAGGTGTGAACATATGCCCTCGGTGTGTGTGCTTGTGTGTGTGTGTGTGTGTGTGTGTGAGAGAGAGAGAGAGAGAGAGAGAGAGAGAGAGAGAGAGAGAGAGACTTTTCCCCATGAACCATCATCATTTGGGGGTGAGGCTTAAAACAAGGGAAGGTTTACATTCTCTGTGCCACACCCCCTTCACACCACTTCACAATCTCCAGTCTAAGTGGCTCTGGACATTTCAAGCTGGAAACCAAATAAAAACCTCTCCACAAGTAATTCCTGCTCTATGAAATGAACACCTCCAGGGACAGTGGCAGACCAGGATTGAGCCAACGACCTGACTCAGAGTCTGCGACCCCCACCGGAACTGGAGTGGGACTGAACAAGTTACCTAAGGAATAGAGAGAACAAGCTCCACCAAGAGCAGAAGCCAGAAGCAAACCCAGCCCCGGCACACGAGCGGATCAGGATTTACCCAGCAACCACATCCAGAGCCAACGATCTCGACCAGAACAAGTACAAGGGAGTAACCTCTGACTCAGTGAGCCAGAGCCAGAGACTGCTGAGGGTCTGGACATGAATCTGGGACCTTCAAGGGAGTAGACCTAAGCCAACATCCCGGTGGGTCTGGGCGAGAGGCTAGGACCTCCCAGGAACTAGGCTGGAGCCAGGACCTCTGTCAGCCTGGGCGTGAGTGAACCTGGGTCCTCCGAGGGAATAGGCAGGAACCAGAGATCTCGTCAGGGCCAGGCGTGAGTCTGGAACCTCAGAAAGATTAGACCTGAGCCAGGTCCTCTGTAGTTTCAGGCATTGGTTTGGAACATCAAAGGGAATAGGCAGGAACATGGAACCCCTGTGGGTCCCAGCGTGAGTCTGAGACCTCTGAGGAAGCAAGCAGGTCCTCTGTGGTTTCGGGCACACCCCAGCCTAGAACCTCCCAGGCAGTAGACCAGAGCCAGAAACCCTACCATGTCCAACTCCAACCCAGGGACTTCTACAGGAGGGAATCCAGACTAGGATTTACAGATACAGGTCAAAGCTGGTAACCTAAATCAAAGTTGCCCTGAGGCAAGGAACTCCACCTTGGGGAATAAATTCCACAGGAGTAGAATTGAACAAAACTCCTAGGACAGAGAGAGCTGCAGAAACAAGCTCCACTAGGAGCAGAAGCCAGGAGCAAATCCAGCCCTGGGAGCCAACCCAATCCTGGGACACTGGCAGACCAAGATTGAGCCAACGACCTGACTCAGAGTCTGCGACCTCCACCAGAACCAGAGTGGGACTGACTCAGTTACCTAAGACACAGAGAGAACAAGCTCCACCAGGAGCAGAAGCCAGGAGCAAACCCAGTCCCAGAACACAGGGGGATCATGATTGAACCAGCGACCAGATCCAGAGTCAGCAATCGCCACCAGAACAGGTCTAACTCCAAGCCAGGGACTTCTGCAAGAGTAGATCCAGACCAAGATTTACAGAAACAGATCAAAGCCAGCAGCCTAGGCCAAAGTAGGCCTGAAACAGCAAACTCCAAGGGAGCAGACCAAAGCACAGGAGTACTGAGCTACCTCCAAGAACAGGAATAACCAACAGGGTAACTACAACTGTGACACTGACTGTACCACGAGGAAAACCATCTTAGCTTTGGATTCACTGGCACCTAGAAGATTATTCAACAGAATCTCAGACAGCCCCAGCCACACCTATTAGAGGAAAAGATGAGTAGAAAAGGTAAGATCACAAGCTACACCACAAAGAGTAACACAATAGCAGTAAAACCCAAAGACCCTACAAAAGTAAGACCTGAACAACCAAATATGGATGACCCAGAAGAAAATGATCTAAAAAATAACCAGAAGAGAATATCTGAAATTCTTAAAGATGAAATGAGAAATTACCTTAAAGAAATGGAAGGGGAAAAAAAAAACTCACTCAACCAAATAACCCTAGCTTTTTTTTTTTTTTTTTTTTTTTTGTCCTTTTCTTTGAGGGAAGGATTGAGTCTGTATAGCCATGCTGGCTTTAGTAATCCAGGTAATCTCCAGGGTCACCTACCAAGTGCTGGGACTGGAGGCACAGACCATCCCTGGCTGTACCTTGATCTAGAAAGCCAAACCCAACACCTCTTCTGCAAACCCCCAATCCTTAACTGCAGCCACAGCCCTCACACAAGCACACCCACTAAGTTTCTCCTTTTCTAGGATGACCGAGAGCAGGTAGGAGAGAGTGTAACTGGAAGGTGCCACACGTGAAGCACTGCATGCCCTGCCTGGCACAAGGTAACGTTCTTCCCAAGCAAGTGAATAACAAGAGGATGGTGTGGATTTCTCTGAAAGGCCAGAGAGACCACAAAGCTCTTCCTGGCAATGCCATGTAAGCGAAAGGAAGGGAAAACGCTTCCCGGAGGAAAACAAAACAAAACAACCTTTATAATCAGCAAGCAAATGGCTCTCCAGGATGGTGCTGGCCATCATCAGAACACTGCAATGATGGCCACAGACTCACTCACGAATAGCCCTGCTGCTAAAGGAAAAAGTGTACATAGATCCAAATGGGAACTCATGAAGTCTGTAAAATATTAACAGCTTAATAAACATCAGCTCACACTATCAACAAACACAGTGTTCAAGTCAACTAAAGAGTACCAACTAAATTAATACCAAGTTGAGTAAATGAAATGCCTTGGGGGGAAAAAACGGCTCATGGGTGATTCACTTTTATGCTGGCCTCCCTATAAAAACATCTTCCACAGGAAGGGCAGGAAATTCCAGGGAGTGAAAGGGGCAGCTATATGGAAACCATCACACTGCACACTTGGTTTTTTAATCGTCCTCCAGGCTTTGCTTTAAAGGAGCACACTGAGAGACTTGTTCCTTGAGAAACAGAAAAGGGAGCCTGCTAGCAGATCTGATCCTCCTATTCCATATCCATGCCAAGAGAGAGGAAGCTAGCCACAGTCTACCACCGACAAATGACCCTGGCACCATTAACTGAGGGCTTTCTGCTGGTGTGTACATCAAAGTCTTTCATTCTTTCAAGTTTTGCTTCTTTTATTAGCATATACTCCTGTACAAAGTAACAGATTTCGTTATGACATTTTCATACACATATGTATTGTACCTTGATTGTATTCACCTTTCCCCTCTGATGTAATGTCTTTTAAGTGCAGACCAATGACAAGCAGGAGTTATAGTGGAGGGTGGGGAGTGAGGGAGACTAACAGTTTCCCCCTAAAATGTCTGCTATAAATAAAAAACTTCGTTTTACACCCAGAGTGCACAGCCTTTAACATTAGCTGCTCCAATCAGGTCAGTCTCACACAAACAGAGATGTGTGGCTATACAAGTGCTTTAGAGCATGCTGTATTTTCAGTCCTGAGTTTCTCTTTTCCTCTAATAATCTAAAACTTCTTTTTTCACTTTTCTTGTGTGTGTGCGCTTGTGTGCATGCACATGCCATGTGTCTTGACTCACATGTGAACACCCAGGGATAACTTGCAGGAAGGACTTGGCTCTCTCCTTTTACCAGTGGTTCAATGGACGGAACTCACGCTCTATGTAAGGGGTCCACCTGCCTCTGCCTCCCAAGTGCTGGGATTATAAGCATGCTCCACCACCACCTGGCAGCCCTGATCTTTTTTTTTGCTCTTTTCTCTTATGATAAACTCTCAAATACCCAAGCAAACAACACAGATGAGCAAACTGAAGTACAAAACACCTGAGTTTCCAGAGAAACCATCACCCACTAAGTGTGAGTGTTTGAGAAAGTTACTGAATCCTTGAAAATCTTACTTTGCTTAGCCATAAAATAGGAACCCAGAGATGGACCTAAATACTTATTATAGAAATTATAACTAGCACATATAAAATGTCTAATATAGAAGACAGATCCAGAAATTCCTCACCAAATTTCTATTTTTAAAAAAAATCATGTTTTTCAAACACATATATCCAAACAATCCAAAGACTTTACTTTTGGTGAAATGTTTTACAATAGGTCGCTTCTGCAGGTGTCTTCAGGGTATCAGGGTAAATGCCATGTATGAAAGGGATGCTACAAAATGTTCTTTTAGAACTACAAACTTCTAAACGAAACCAATTTTTAACAGGTTCAGCTAATGCTGGGTACTAAACTAACTAGGCTTAAATAATAAAAAAGCAGCCTTGCCATAGTTTGAAGACATTCAAATTGAGACTAACATGTTCTTACAAATCTACACTTAACTTACCCTCGACTCGAGACCTATGTACTGCTAGGGGTGGGGCTCAGTCATGTTGGGGATCTTCACATTCAGGAGGCTGAGGTTGGAGGATTTTTTTCCAATTCAAGGCCAGCCTGGGCTACAATGAGGTCCAAGCCAACCAGAGCTATATATAAAGACTCTATCTCAAAAATGTGTGTCCTAAATAACAAATTGGGCACTAAAAAAAAATGAGGGTCAATTTTAACACAGAGATGAGTTTTTTCCCCATTATAAATTCATTAATTATACACTAAAAAGGGAAATTGAGTAGACTCATTTGTGAAGAGCAGAAAACAAAGTTTTAAAAATTTTAGCACTCAGGGGCTAGAAAAATGGCTCAGCGGTTCAGAGCACTTGCAGACTTGGTTCAGTTCCTAGGACCTCCATGGTGACTCACAAGCATCTGTACTAGCAGTGTCAGAAGACCCAACACCCTCTTCTGAGCTTCCGGGATACCAGGCAGGCAGGCACGTCGTGCACATATAAACATTCAGGCAAAACACACATACACACAAAATGTATAAATAAATATGTATCTTAATTTAAATTTAGCCCTCCAAGGTCAAAAAATTTAGGGAAAAGCTTACCAAGAACTATAAAGGAGCCAGGTGGTGGCGCATGCCTTTAATCCCAGCACATGGGAGGCAGAATCAGGAAGATTTCTGTGAGTTCGAGGCCACCCTGGGTTACAGAACGAGTTCTGGGACAGTAGAGGCTGTTACAAAGAGAAACGCTATCTCAAAAAAAAAAAAGAACTACAAAGGGATGGGACTGCCTTAGTAGTAGAGCACAGTGCTGAGTGTTTCCAAGGCCTTGGGTTAAAGACTACCAAAGAGATAACTCTTACATAAGAAAGTGTGAAAGACCTAACTTCTGTGAGCTAAACTGTTATGCAGCTTACGCTCAGTTATGATGTCAGGAGCCATGAGAAACAACTTTTAGATAAGACGTATAGATAAATTTAAATATTTGGTTTTATGTGGTATTAAACAATCAGCAGGAGATGACATCCCTTAGATAAATCAAAGCCAGTCCACATGCAGGAGAAACAAAGAAGCTAGAAATTCAGGCTGGGGTACCTTAGGGATTGGAAAAGAGCTGATGACATGGGCATCATTGTTTCCTTCAGCAAAGCAATGAATCATCTCATTGGGGGATATCTTGGGCTTTCTTTCATTATTTATTTATTTATCGTTCTATTACTGAGTACCATTTCAAGCAGAGGAATACTAAGGGCAAGTTCCAAACACAAAATAAAGCCTCGTAAATCCAGAAATTAGCCTACCCTTTCTTTTCCATATTCTTGGCTCCTGTTTAGCCAGTCAATGAGCCTCTTTACCCTGTAGATCCAGAGTGCACGAAGCAAAGCCCTTAACGCTAGCAGAAGGCTGGTACTGTGAAGAAAACCCTTAATGGCCCATGCAGCAGTGTTTGGCTAGCACAAGGATGATCAATTGATTTCTTTCTTTGGACTGACAAGAAGATAAACATACACACAGTTAGCCCTCCAGGCATGTTCTATGGGGAATTAAGCATCCCATTCCCTTTACACATCATATCAAATCTAGAAAGACAGCACCCAAATGCCCTGTGTGTGTGTGCATGTGAACATTTCACTCCCTTTCGTGAAGTGGATGATTAACTGAGCATCCATGAAAGCAGACAATACAACTACAGTCAAATCGATAATAGAAACTGATAATAGAAACGTGGCATTTCCTTTTCACGCAAGTACCCGGGCTTTGCATGGCTTGCTTATGAGTAGCAGAGCCGATTATTAGTATGAAATGTACCAACCTATCATGAAGATGGGAGCGCTCTGCTGCGTGCCCTCACAAGCTCAGGTTGTTTGTAAAGGGCAGGAATGAAATAGTCCATATGTTTTCTTTGTCAGTGGCAAGCCTATTGAAAGCCAGACCATACCAGTCTCCCTGCTGAGGGATTGGATTGGGCTATTCATGTGTCAAGATGGCAATGGCAAAAACATCTCAAACTTTTTTTTTTTGAAGAAAGCAACCCAGGGTAGAAAATGCAAACTGTACTTGAACCACTCAGCCAGTTTAAACAGGTCGTGGGCACTGCAGCCACTGTTAGCTGCTGCTCTGGCTTATAAGTCATTTCAAAGCAGGACTTAATCAAAACGTCAAAGTTTTTAAATTTTCTGAAAAAAAAAAAATCAAAAGCAATAATGCCAGGGACAAGGACACAATTTAGCAGCCAAGCTTGTGCTGAGCACATACACAGAGCCCTTAGTTTAAACCCCAGTACCAAAAATGAGTGAAAAAACTATACAGCCTTTTAGAAACGACATATCTTTAAAAAGAATTTATTTCTAAAATTACTTAAGAGAATAAGTGTATCTTCATCTACAAAGCAATACATATATATATGTATGTATACGTGTGTGTGTGTATAGCCAGTAACCAGTAAAAAAAAAAAAAAAAAAGAAAGACCTTTTCAAAATACTTCTAAGAAAAAGTTCTAGCATCTGAATATTTCTAGAAACACAGTTGATGGGAAGGAATAAGACTGCGGCTAAAATGTGAATTCTGAGTTACTCTTAGCCATCTCAAACATTTAGTGAACAAACGAATCTGAGAGACTATAGTTGAGAGAATTCCTGAAGAGTTGAGTTTGCTCAGTGAAAAATCCTCAGTGTTACAAAGTCTGGCTATATTGAGCGAGGTCACACGTTGTTTACTGAAAGATACTTTGTTTCTCTATTGAGACAGCACCCTGCTATTTGATCACCTGTGTCAGGAAAGCAGCATCAAGTCCCAGAGATCAAGGTTAAAAAGTCCTATTTCCTCTGGGTTCCCTCCTCCAAAGAGGCGCCATCTCCCTACCATCACAGACCTTCCTGTTAGAAGGTGAGCAGCCTTACCTGTAAGACAGCAGCATCATTATAAAACATACCTACTAATGTTTCTTCACTGGGATATTGTTAGAAACGTGGTAGTTAAGCAGACTTTTCCACCAGCCCAGTGGCTCACCTATGAAACCTAGAACCAGCTTTCAGACTGATACACACCCGAAGAGCCAAAGGAGAAGGATACAGAATCATAAATCACAAACTAATGGCACACATATGAAACTACTATTAACTCCCCCAAAGAAATGACAATACATGGGGTCCTCACTCTGTGTCAAAGAGACCAAGATAAAGACTGGAAGTAAACGCAACCTCCCTCTTTCCAGATGGGAAGTCTGAAGCCCCAAGTGATGAACTGACTTGCTTGACCTCTTGATCCCTTTGCAACCCAAAAACTTAAAACACAAAAATCATTTCGGAAAGTCTGTTCATGACAGCACGCCTAGCAAAGACGACTGGAACCCTACAGTGACAAAGAGGCAGATGATCGTGGTACGCCTTTAATCCCAGCACTCGGGAAGCAGAGGCAAGAGGATCTCTGTGAGTTCGAGGCCAGCCTGGTCTACAACAGCTAGTTCCAGGACAGTCTCCAAAGCTACAGAGAAACCCAGCCTCAAAACCCACCCCACCAAAAAGGCAGATGATATGACCATGACCAAGGAGAACTGAAAACCAATAAGGTAAATGTTCTTTTTAAGAAAATACTAGAGCCAAGTATGTTGGCACACACCTTTGGTCCAAGCACTTGAAAAACAAGAGGCAGACAAACCTCTGTGAGGTCAAGGTCAGCCTGGTGTACACAGTGATTTCCAGGCCAGCCAGGGCTAGTTAGAGGAGAGCTACATGAGAGCCAGTCTCAAAAAAGAAAAAGGAAAAAGGAAATATTGGGGATTGAGGAGACGGTTCAATGGATAAAAGCTCGTACTGCAAACATGAAATGCAAGGCAGAAACAGGGGGACCACTAGAAGCCTGTGAGACCAGGTAGCCTGATATACACAGCAGAAAACAAGAAATCCCATTTTAAACGAGGTAGAAGGCAAGAACAACACCTAAGGTTGTTTTCTACCCCCACATACATGCTGTGGCACATCTGTGCTTTCATATATGCACATACATATACATCATACACACAGAAATTAAAATTGGGAAAAATTTATCAAAATAGGTCAGCAGAAGTATCAGAGAAAGGATAAAAACTGGGTTTATGCGAGGCTGCTAAGTACCACTGAATGTGAAATGTATCCTATTAAAACCATGGTACCAAGCCGGGCAGTGGCAGCACACACCTTTAATCCCAGCACTCGGGAGGCAGAGGCAAGTGGCTCTCCGTGAGTTTGAGGCCAGCCTGGTCTACAAGAGCTAGTTCCAGGACAGGCTTCAAAAACTACAGAGAAACCCTGTCTCAAAAAAAAAAAAATGGTACCAAAATATGTTAAATACACCAAATGCATTTAATATCTGCTTCCTATGAATGTAACCCACATTGTACTAAGAAGTCTGTGAACATTTCCACTATATGAGGTACGGAGAGTTCATTGAAGAGCCAAGGAACAATTGTGACACTTAGAAAATACAAATACTAAATACAACCAGCAAGTCAAACAAAATGCTGAAGCGCACAGGACAATAACCTCAAGTCCAGAGCTGGCACTACTTATTTTTCCTCTCCCCCAACTACGGAATAGATGCTGACACACTAGGAGATGCTTGCCGAGGTATACCTGGCTCCGGAGATGCTGCCCTCTCGTTCAGTGGAGAATTCTCCTGTACACATGGGGAGGATGCCAATCTAGAAGCTAAGAGTAACCATGGGCTTCCATGCTCCTAAAAGTCGGTGGTGGGTCAAGCCTTCATGGGGTATATACTTTATTCCAAAGCTTTTCTCACACAGAGTACCTACCCCTAAGAAACCAGCAAACACCCAGAAGTTCTTCAGTGTCATGGACCAACCCCTTGAGTTTCACGGAAGAGACTGCCAACGCGGAAGCACGCCTCCCACTCTGCTCCTTCAAAACCAAAACCCTGAAGAGAGCAAGGATGTTGAAATTCATCCCCCTTAGCTTAGAAACAACTCTAATCTAGTTACTTGGGGGAAGTCTAGATGTCATCACTTGTACTAAATTATTCTGTGGTCTATGCCGATCACTATACCACGAAATCTAACGTACAGGGAGAATGGAAAAGTTAGTCTTCAATCAGTTCTAGACACATCCCTTAACCATGCCTAGAACCACTCCAAAGTAACGGAGCCAAATGTTTGCCAAACTTCAGTCCATTTTCTGCAGAAGGAAAATGTCCCTAAATAGAGCTTTGAAAACACAGGGGTGTGAATATACCTGACAATTTTTCTAAGGATTCTACATTATGATTTAAATAATGTATCAAAAATACTTTGTAGTTAGAGCAAATGTGATTTCATTCTTTCAATGGTCAATATTAAAAACAAAACAAAAAACATACTTTATTCTTCTAATATAAAACAAAATCATTCCGAAGGCTGGAGGAAGAGGATCACAAGTTCAAGAGTTCAAGGCCGACTTCAGCTACACTGTAAGATCTTAACTTTGTCTCAAAAAGTAAGGAACCAAACAAATTAGGAAAAAAAAACACCTAGGAGAGCTCACACCACAGCCCTTTGCTTATCTTGATTTAGAATATGTAAATACAAATTTCATATGAAGGATGGAGAGTCACTGAGTACCTTGCAATCTATTAAATTTGCATCTTCCACATATCTCATTACTAGCAGACACAACACTAGCTCAGAAGCTAACCATATACACAGCTGCCTCTTAAAATATCTTTGGCTAGCATTCCCTTAGGAGATATTTTCATATTGCATGGGATAATATGCTACCACAGGTGCATGATTCAGTGTTTGGTTTGCCCATAAGACCTTTCAATACAAAAAGTTAAGAAATGCATATATTTCTTGGGCCCAGACTGGTAAAAGAGCACTTCCCAAACCTTAACCACTTGCACCTAAAGAGGCAAAATAACAGTAAATGAATAAAGAAACAAATAAGGTACTTGATCCCAAATATGGTGGTTTAGGAGGACCTAGCTGTTGTGCCTTTATGACAACTAAAAAATACCTTAATGTAAAGACATGTTTTACAAACTTAAACAACCCAAACATTGCAAAGTTTAATTGCCAAACCATGGCATACAATACCTTAATACTTTAAGAATCTTACAAAATAAAAGACTAAATAAGAGCCCCCCCCCAAGCTTAGTAATGTTTGTCTCTGAATGAACACAGTGCATACTGCACATAAGTATATAGTACTACTTAAAAGAGGTATTTGATCTTGCTACAGTCTTTAGGAAGTTGAAACACCATTAAACATCTAGAAACTATAAAATCACAGCCTCTTTCCCTCTAAGACTGGTTGCTAACTCAGTCTGCTCACTTTCAAACAATAGACTGATAGCTGACCTGCAGTTTGACTATCAGGTGCTTAAAGATACAAAAGAAATGTCAAGAAGGCAGATAAATTAGCCACTGTGTAAGAGTACTGATTGATTGCATGTCCTAGACTTTTCTTCTTCACTGGCAGTATTTAAAATTGGAGTATTTTATCATCCTCAGTCAAGCTATTACAAAAACTATACTTCACTAAGCAGAAGTAGCCAAAAAATAAAAAGCAAAATAATAATAACCAAACAAATCAAAAAACAAAACTTTCTTTTCTATTTATTGAAAACAAATTTTGACACTGCCAAACATGGACCATCCATGACTTCTGAGGAACAGCCTAGATAATATATTTATAAACCTAAAACTTTTAACACCTACTTTTACAGAAGGAAGGAGCAATGATGTCCCACCATGAACACGGATGTTGGCTTATTCAAATTTTTTAAAGTTGAAGGAATATTTGGTGGGATTTAACTTTTAAACTGTTATATTAACAACCCAATAAAGTATTTTTGTTGACATGAATTGGTTCCCAGGTACAGGAACCAATGCTGAGCCTTTTCAATACCTGCATTACATGCTAATGGAGACAAAAGTAAGAGTTGGCCTCAGATTCTAGGAGTCACCAAATGATCCTTACAATTTTATGTTCTACACACACACACATGCACATGCGCACGCACGTGCACACACGCACACACACACACACACACACACACACACACACACAAGAATAGAATAAGCTCAATCAAGGAGACCAGAAGCTAAAATCCAAACTGACACGCTGTCAGTACTTTCTACCATTATAAAGACGACCAAAATACAAATCTGAGAGACAGACTGACAAAGGCAGAGGCCAAGAAAATGCCTAAACTTGCCTGGATCCACCTACTAAGACAGATCTTTGATCTTTCCTGAGAGATTAAGCTGTCAAATGTTACGTTACAATCCTAAAGCTAAGAGCCAAGTACTTGGACAGTAAATACTTGTGACGCGAAAACTGGCACAGCCGTCAGCTAAGCTGGAAATCGTGAACTCGTATTGGTTGCAGCAAGTCTTAAGAAATACAGAAAAAGTAAATCCCTGGTATAAATTCTCAGCACTGTCCAGGCAACAGCTAACACATCCCTGCTTGGGGAGACATGGATGCCCTTTTCCATGGAAGTACTCCAGTCGAATCTACTGGGTAGGTGACTGGCTCAAGAAATGTATAAAAATTAAAATTCGGAGCTAATGGGTATAGCTTTGTGATAGAGTGCTTACCTAGCATATGCAAGGCCCTAAAGCCCCCAGTTCACTGAAAATTATTTACAATAAATAGAAAGAAAACTCTTGTCAGTAAGCGTTGTTGCTGTCTCCGTTTGTCCAGACTGTAGAAATCAGAGCCCTCAAGGGTTAGCACATGACTCACTCAAGGTCACTCCAGTGAATTATTGACAAATCTGGAACCCAGCTCCTCATTTCCCACAGAATCCTCTTTCCTCTGGTGTAGTTCACTAGTTTGTAAAACAAAGCATCCAAACTGAAAGATGTTCCTGTATCGACCTTGCTTTGCGCATAAAAATAACACATAAAAATAACAGTGAAATTTGCAGAGAATTAGGAAATCTAAAAAGATAACAAATTTTACTACTAATAGAGTATTAACATCAGATACTGATTAATGATTTGGCCTGTGATGGAGTACACAGAAGACATTGGAAGTTAGAAAAAGAAAATACTTCCAGCTGCTATCTGTAAAGGAAGCTGTATGGTATACTGAAGAACACGCATCTTGGAGAAAAATTTGAGATAATACTAATAAAAGCAGAAGAAAAAGCAAATGGCTCTTTAAAAAGTACTTCAAAGCCCTCAGGTAACCGTCAGTTCCATAAGAAAGCCTTGATAAAGCTGCCCAGGTACAGACTATGCTCGCTGTGAAAGTTTGAGCTATGACTAATTACATGGAAGGGAGGACATTGAGCAACTTTCTGTACAGTATCCAAATTAGTGGAACAGAGGGATTTTAGTTTCCAACTGTTAAGCCACACACACAGGAAACAATCAGGGCTATTCTAGCCTAGCAGAGTGCCCTTGCTACTCATGAATTCTGCAACAAGTCTCCATGGAAAGTTTCCTCACACACACTTCTAAACACAGAGAACGCCTCCAAGTGAGGGGTAATCAAAAGGTTTCTGCAGCTTCAACTGGAAGAATGTTCCGCTGCTCCTGAGGTCTTCGCAGGAGGTCATCCTAACATTATGGCCACTGCACCATCCTCAAGTAGAGTAAGAATTACATAAAATCATCAACGGTGGACAGGGAATAAGCAGCTTAGATCTAGGTAAGGGAATGCAGTTACTTTATTTTTTTCAGATAAGGAAATTGTCACATACTCAAAACGATTGTGGAATGACTTGCCCAAGGCCACACAATTACTCAGTGGTGAGCTAAGTGGTGATCAAAGCCTCGAATCCACTCTCTTCCAGGAAGCCAAGAAAACAGACTTTAGCGGCTTAAACTTAAGTGCCAAGAATAATTTCGATATAAAAATTTGTGTCCCAAATCTATAGTTTTCAAACTTCGCTGCAGAAACACAGGAATCAGAAAACATACATTGAAAACTCCCCTCCACACTATCAATGCCTCTTCATCCCTCTCCCCCAATTCTGGAACATGGGTGATTGTGCTGACTTTCTTGCCACTCTCAGAGGGATAACCTTGAACCCTTTCATAAAATAAAATGGAATTTGAGTACTAGTAAGATTATTTAACTGCGATAGGCCCACATACATTGTGGTATAGGACTCAAAATAGTTGTTCAGAAATACAATCACTAAAAATGGTATCAATGCAATCTGGTTCTGTCCCCCAAGTCTTATAAGGTAGCCTTCAGCAGGAAATAGAGAGTTTGACTAACAAGTTTAAACCAACCTAAAGTAGGAACAGCAGATATGTAATCTCTGGGGCCTTCTCAGTTCTGGACAAAAGGCTAAATGCAGAGAAGTCCAAGTTTGTCAAACTCCCATGGGACTGGTGTCTGGATTCAAAGCGCTTTAATGTGGCCCTATGTGCTCATTTATTCACTCCAGAATTTTTAAGTTCCTCCTGTGCACCAGACTCGGTGGACTGAGCCAAATAAAACCCCCATTCTCTGATGGTCCTGTAGTCTCCAAGGTGAGTTGTGCACCCACCTCAGGGGTAGGTGTCACTTGACAAGCCATTGAGGAATAAACAAGAACTTTGAGAACTACGGTCTCCATCTTAAGGCTTCTGTTTTTCTATTTGTAATTTCACAAATGACAAGTTCCAGAAATTAAGAATATGTAAACAGTGGCATAGAGACTGTAGACCTAGTCTCTTAGTGTACACTGTTCATGGAAGTGGCAATGGTGCCTCAGAATGGAAGCCCTGGACTATCCTAAGTTATCCTGTGAGAGCCAAGAGAGTGCAGAGCTTAGGCATCAACCCCTAACTCTGCAGAGGCAGCTGGTTTCCTCATGTGTTAAAAGCAAATATACTGCCCTGCAAAACTCTTTAAGATAGAGTGTATGTATATATACATACATAATGTATATACATTTATATACACATTTTATATAGAGATAGATAGATAGCATTGATACTTCTAAGGGTGAAAGCAGGGGGGCTGGGGAAATGAGTTCTCAGCATGTGTAATCACTCTACCAACTGACCACATTTGACCACTGCTGCTGTGCAGAAACAATGTTATCTGTCCACACCACAAGCTATGCACAGTTACTCCCTAGGGCTCCACCTTGAAGATAAGGTGTTTCCTTGTCTCCACTGAAATCTTCAGGTTGTAAGATGCTCTCTAGATGAGCATGTTCCCAGGAAACATGACATTACTCTCTGGTTTTAGGTACTGTGGTAAAACGGGTCCTTTTCCTTAAGGGACAAATCTTGTTAACATTTGGGAAATGTGCTAAAGAAGTCTTTACAAATCAGTTAAAGAGTGAAATCCTGGTTTTTAACAAATATTATTATATATAAAGCTTTCTAAATGGTTCAGGTAAAGTCACCTCTCTTTCTGCCTGAATTCTCTTAACGTTTCAAAAGGATTTGAGAAAGTAAAAACCTACCTCCTCTACCAAAGTCTTTTCCTCACTTCCCAACCCTGCTCAGACTTTTGCCACTTAATATACCCCTGTGAGCAAAACGCTGCATGCTTCAAACTTAACTCTTTTGGTGAAAAGTTAAATATCATTTTGAAAGAAAAGGCCTTTCGATGCATAAGTAACACCTGAGACTAAGACAAAAACAAAGACTAGGGTGAAATACTCCCCCAAAGCCACAGGCCTCAATTCTCATTATCCCCAACCTATAGGGCCAGCGAATACCTTGTCACCACCCACCTGGAAATACAGCAATGTCCTGGCTTGCCTGAAAGGGAGTTTTCCCTTCACAAGATCTGTTATTCCTTTAAAGCTGTGTCTAAGAGGTCTTTTTTGGTAGCTCGTGGGTAAAAAGGAAGTTTCCTTTGCCCGAGGGCCTCTTGGCCCCTTCCTTTCTAACAGTTCTTTCCCTGCTCCTGATTTAATCGTGCAAAGGGCCACACAACACGACAGGAGGATGGAAGGGGTACACAAGCTACCCTTCGTTCAATTACCCCATTCTTTTTCTATCGCTGGCATTTGCCAGCACCACCTCCAACACCTAGTTCAGATTCCTCCTTTTTCCTGAGCTGTCGAAAGCGCTCAGGGTCTCTGAGTAACCTGGGGGTCAGAACCATTTGTGTGACTCTCCCTGACCTCAAGCAGCTCGAATGAAAGGCTCTACTTGGGAAGATACAAGCAGAAAATGGTTGCCCACCTCTCCCAACATTCTCTAGCTTAGGTCAGCATTCCTTCTTTAAAACGCTTTCTGCAGTAAGAGTATTCCCGCCGAGAAAAAGCTGAATCTCCCCTCCTCCCTTGTGCCCGGCGTGTGGTAGTGAGTCCCGGAGTGGATCTGGGCTAGGGTGCCCCACTGCACAGGCAGGATAGGGTCAAACTGGAAAGCGATACACCTTCTAAGGTACAGGTGTTTCTTCTCTCCGCCTGTGGGAACCCTGGAGGGATCCAGGTGCTTCCCCATGGAACGTGCCTTGCTGGCAAACGCAGGCCAAGTTCTAGGCGCCCTCATCCGTGGCCAAAGTTTTGCCAGCCGAACAGGGGGCCGCATGGGGAAGAGGTCGCGTGAAAGGCTGCCAAGGACAAGCGTTTCCAGCGTCCTCCCTCCTTCTTGGCCCTAGATACATTTTTTTCAGATGGGGGTGGGGGTGTGATTGCGCCCAAAAAGTCTGGGAAAGAGAAAGCTCCTCGAGGCTCAGATCCGGACTGAGAAAGGCCACCGTTCGGGAAAGGGTGCCAATGCCCCCCACACACATCCACAGGTGATCGGTGCACCCTGGACTCTAAAGCGCTGGGGGTTGGGAGGCTGGGGTCTAGCCCTGACTCCGCCCCGCTGCGCCCCGCGAGTCCCCCAGCCCGTAGCCCGGTCGCCCGCACTCACAGCGCTTGGGTGAAGGCGCTGAGCCCCTCCGGCACGGCCGTCAGCCCCTTCCCGGAGCAGTCCACCCGACGGTCGCCGTCGCAGCTGCAGGGCGCAGCGCAGAGAGGCGGCGCCGCGCCGCTGGGCCCGGCCGAGCCGAGCAGCCCGAGGGCGAGGAAGCAGAGCAGCCTCAGCGGGCCCGGCATTGCTGCGGCCGCCACCCGCGCCCGCCTCTCCCGAGGCGCCTCTCGCTCGGCTCGCCTCGGCTGCCCTCCGCCGTCCCCGGGGCAGCCGGCCTGCCGGGCTCGGGGCCCGGGCACAGTCCCTTGGCGGTCCGCGTGCGCTCGCTCCCTTCAGCAGTCTGCCGCCGCAGCGCAAGGACGCGGCGCTCCGAGGTTGCTCCCTTCCCGCTGCTCCATGGACGCGCACGGGCAGCCCCGCGGCTCGGTGGCTCAGGCCAGCCGGCCCGGCCCAGAGCAGCTGCCGGGGCCGCGCGCTGCCATCGCCGCCGCCGCCTCCTGTCCCGGGCCTCCTCCAGACGCACGGTTCCTCAAGGTTGCGGAGCGCAGCCTCCAGCCATGCCGGCCCGGCGCCCCAGCCCCCGCCCCGGCTCTCACAAACACCCCGGCTGTCCGCGCTCTCCCCGCCGCGGCTCCCGCTCTGTGCGTCCTTTTCCCTTCTAGGGTTGCACGTTCGCCTCCGGAGCCCCCGGCCGCCGGGTTATGCAAATCACTTAGGTACATGCAAAACTAACCCTGCTCCCGAAGCGCCATTGGTCAGGGGAGGTCTCGAGCTCATTACTATGCAGACAGGGGAGTCACTATTGGTCAAGAGTAGAGGGGCGTGTTTCTCTGGAGTGAGTGACAAGGTAGTGCTGGTGGTGGTGGTGGTGGTGGTGGTGGTGCTGCTGCTGCTGCTGCTGCTGCTGCTGGTGGAGATGGTGGTGGTGGTGGTAGAGGTTCAAGTGAAAAACCCTGACTAGGCTGGGTCTGCGTTTCAGGTTGTGGATTGAAGGTAGACGTCTCGGAAGACTAGGAGTCGGCTGTTTCCCTCCCCCACCCAGTCTTTTTCTTCCCTCTGCAGAAATTGGATCTCCTAAATTGGATGACCTGAAAAGTAAAACTCGCCTCCAGCTTTCAGTCGTTTCAAATGACTCTCCGCTGCTCCTAAGGGCAAGGGCATTGAGAGCTTTGCAAACAGGGGAAAGAAAAGAGCGAGCGAGATTTCGAAAAGGAGGGGGAAACATTGCTTTCTCTCTGACCCAAATTTCTGAGTTTCAGCGGTGCACTAAATTAAACAGTGTATCCCCTCCCCTCCTGTATCTCCCTTCGCCTCTGAGATAGGACCCGTTTTCATTCACACTTGGGAGCTAAATTAGCGGTTAATCATCCATGACACAAATCAGACTTCTTTCTCCCTTTAAAACCCCCAAACACAAGGATTTTGAAGAGTTCAAGACGGCGACATTTCCGAGCACTAGAACAGAACGTTCAAGTGTCAGTTGACTGCTCTCGAGACACTAAAGACAACTTGTGTGCTAACTATCAGCATTCCTTCCTTTTTCTGGGCTTTTATTTCCCTTATGGCCTAATACCCCATAATCATTATACGAAAAATGCAGCTTTGTCAGTGTGGCCTTTCTCCTTTTCTGCTATGCCTTTGGGTTGTTTTACTCTATATTGTATACGCTTTCAATGAACCCACTAAGTTATAGCAAGGAGAGTATTAAAATATCTGTATGGTATAGAGTTAACTAGACATCTCAGGCAAATAAAAAAAGAAAATATAAATAAATTAATGAAGACCTAGACAATATCTTAAATGAAAACAATTTCACCATCTTTGGATCCAAGAACTTAGGGTAAATAATAATAATAGTAATAAAGCCAGGTTGGATCCATATACTATAAACTTATGCTAGTGAATCAGTAAATACAAACAAATCTTAAGAATGATGTATTTCTCACTACAGCATTGAAAAAGAACTTTAAGAAAAGGCGAGTGGTCCCCTGGTTTTATAGGCAAGGGCATCAGAACCTCTCCGGTATCATGATCTGTCCTTGGCCTAAGATCACCACAGACCAGCTCCCAGCTCCTAAATCCTCCCTGGTCTGGTTTTCAGAAACCTCCTCCAACTTGTTTTTTGTTTTTGTTTTTTCCTTTCTGCTATTTCCAGCAGCTTTCATGAGTAAACAAACTTAAAAAAAATTGTAGTTAGTTTTAATTGGTACTTTGAAGTCTTCTCTTTTTTAAAAAAAAAAAAGCTAAAAGGTGACACAATTTCTTCTCCTAAGGTACACTTTCTTCTTATTAAAATAACTATAGATTTTATGGTTGCTTTCATTTCTAAGGAGTATTTATGTGGATGGGGTCTTGTTATGTAAGACTGACTTCAATTCACCATCCCTCTGCCTCAGATGGTGGAATAAAAGTATGATAATACTATTATTAATATAATATTAATATAATATCATATTATATAATGTATTATATACTATAAATGCAATATAATTATTATATAATATTTATAACATATAACGTATTATATAGCATGATTAATATAAATATAATAATAGTATTGCAGACTCATTTCCATGGTTCTGTCTCTGTCGCTCTGTCTGTCTCTTTCTCTAAAGAGGTTTTTCTCAGTGGCTGGAGAGATGGCCAGTACTAACAGCACTTGTTTTTTGCAGAGGACAGGAGTTCTGTTCCCAGTACCCACATGGTGGTTCACAACTGTCAGTGGCTCAATGTCCAGGAAATCTGATACTCTCCTGGCCTCCATGAGCAATAGGCATGCATGTGTATGTGGTACATAGTATACATGCAGGCAAAACACATAAACATCAAATAAAAATAAAGTGTTTCCAATTTCAATAGTCATAAGAAGCACATACACAGAATAATTTTGTGTGCCTGAACAGGGGCCAGACTGGCATTCTAAAGGTCACGAAATGAAAAAGACACGAAATGAAAAGGTGGTACATGACCATTTTCAAGAACTTTGTTTGCTATGGTTGGTAACATAGGTGAAATAGAGATTCAGATTTTCGAAAAGGGAGAGGTATAGATTTTATTAAGGAATAAATTTTTATTGTTTATAAAATGAGGAAAGTAAATTGTTAAAAAAGATTCATGTTTGCAGCTTAGCCAAAAAGACAAATATCACAAAGGTCTTTGGCAGTAAAGTGAAAAAAAATCTATTAAAAGGTTCATATCCCACAGACTGGAGAGATGGCTCAGCAGTTAAGAGCATTGGCTGCTCTTCCAGAGGTCCTGAGTTCAATTCCCAGCAATCACGTTGTGACTCACAACCATCCACAGTGGGACCTGATGCCCTCTTCTGGCATAAAGGTGTACATGCAGATAGAGCACTCATACATAAAATAAATAAATCTTAAAAAATTCCTCTCCCTATTGTTATTACGTTATGTGAGCTTTGCTAAGAACAAATCTATCTTTTCGTTTTCGCCTCTTGGACAAGTTATCCTGCTAGGGCATAAAAGCAAAATGAACTAAAGAAACACAAACTTCAGTGCACTGTCCCAAATAACTAGAGAAAAATGTTCAACTTTTACCTAAGCTACAGGCACCAGGAAGATATTGGTAACCCAAGTACATGTTTGGTGCAAGCAAAAGAGTCACCTCACCAGTCTCTGCTGAAGACAGGGTCTTTTCTTGTGGTCACAGATGGCTACATATGTAGCACGCACAGGTGAGGTAGAGACTATAGCCTGGGAAGTGGCTGTGATAGAGACCTAGAGAAGCCGAAGCTGGAGAATCATAAAGTCAAACCCAGCTTGGGCTACACAGGGAAATGGTCTTAAAAGGAGAGAAAAAAATGTGTGACCTGGTTGCTGCACCCTGAGGACACTTTGTGGGGTACTGGGAGTGAAGGAGCAGCCCATCTGGTGATACTTACCCAGTGCAAAGGGCACAGGATGGACTAGCAGACAAGCTGGACTTTGACCACATCACCCCATTATCCCGACACTCCTATGAAAAGGACCTGAACCATATAGCTAGATGCTGTACATGATAGGTTAGGGTCCAAAGTACTCAATGAAGGAAAAACAAAACAAAAAAAATCAACCTAGGACAGTCGGAGATCTCAGTCATGCTGAAATGATTAACAGGTTAAAAAATCCTCACCTATACAGAATTTCATTTTTTATGAAATATCTCTGACTTGACAACAAATGGGAATTTACAGCAAGCTGCTTGTGAGATGAAATATGACAAATAAGGTTGAGATTCTCTTTGTCTTTCCAACCAGTCATTCTTTTCTTCTTCCTCTCCCTGCAAAGTAAGCATTTTTCTAAATGTCATAGTTAATTCCCAATGCATAGCTCCACGGCCTTCATTGTATCCCTAAACAGTGTACAGTATTGCCTTGAGAAATATCACTCAATACTTTCTGCAGCTTGTTCTGTTTTGCATTCAACTTATGAGTTTTCTCCAGATTCCTGAAGTTAATAGCTATTCTTAATTAATTTTCATTGTTGTATTATGTCCCACTGAAAGAATTTTCCTCAGGGACTGAGAATTTAACTCAGTGTTTATAGTAAACATCGGTAAACATCCAGATAAGGACTAATACTAAGTTGTGTGTGTGTGTGTGTTTAAAGGTATCTCTGTCACAATTCTTCATGTCAGTATTGCAACTCAAAAGCAATCACATATAATAGTAAGCAAGCAATTATGGATGTGTTTATTTCAGTAAGATTTTCTTTGTGCATATATCTATACACGCACACACACATATATACATACATATGTATGTATACACACAAAGACACACACACGTAATGAGACAGGGTCTAAGTCCTGGCTGTCCTGGAGCTCACTTATATAGGCCAGTTTGGTCTCGGACTCACAGAGATTCTCCTGGCCCTGCCTCCCAAGTGCTTGGATTACAGGCGTGTATCAACCACACCCAACTATTTTTCCTTTTCAATATACAAAATCCGTGGGTTTTATTATGACATTTTCATGCACATCCATCACTGTATTTGTTCTTATTTATCTTACTCCTTCCTTGTCCTCGCTCGCATCTTCCTGTTGCCTTCCTCTGTTCCCCTTTCTCCCTCAGAAGCTCTCCTTCTGATTACCCAGATCATCACAAGTGTTTTGTTTATATCATTTTCCCCTTCCCTGTGTCATTTACTCTCACTTCAGATCTCTTGCTTCCTTCCTACAGTCCCCTTCCTATTTTCGCCTCCCCCCACCACCACACACACATACTTTAAATCTGTAGTTTACATATGATAGGAAACTGGGGAATTTGTCTTTCTGAGTCTGGCTTCTTTTGCTTAACAATGATTTCCAGTTCCATTCATTTTCCTGCAAATGCCATGATGTGCGAACATCTCTGTGGTGTGCTCACTGACTCCTTCAGGTATGTCTCCAAGAGTGCTATAGGACACATAGCAAACAGTTCTATTTTCATTTTTTAAAATTTATTAATTAATTATTATCATTTGTCTGTGTGTGTGCGCGCACACGTGCGTGTGTGTGTATTCATGATGGGGGGTGGCGGTGGGCAGAATGCCTTATCATGCATGTGCAGCTCAAAGGACCAGTTTGTTGAGTCAGTTCCTTCCATCCAGGTTTCATGGTTTCCAAGGATCTGATTCAAGCCTCCAGCCCTGCATGGCATACAGCTTTTACTGTTTAGCTATCTTGCTGGACTCTTTCTTCAGTTTTTTTGAGACGCCCGCACACTAACTTCCACAGTGGCTGCACCAGTTCACATTCCCACTATATAAAGATTCCTATAGGGCTGGAGAGATGGCTCAGTGGTTAAGAACATTGCCTGTTCTTCCTAAAGGTCCTGAGTTCAATTCCCGGCACCACATGGTGGCTCACAACCATCGGTAATGAGGTCTGGTACCCTCTTCTGGCCTGCAGACATACACACAGACAGAATACTATATCCATAAAAAAAAAAGATTCCTCTTTCTCTACATCTCGATCAGTATTTATGGTTGGTTGTGGATCACACAGACTGGAGTGAAATGACAGTTTGGAACTGTTTTAACTTGTAATTTTATGACAGGTAAGAATGGTGAACACTTTCAAATATTTATTGGGCATTTGTATTTTTCTTTTGAGAACTCTTTGTTCCATTCATCAGCCCATTTGTTGATTGGATGGTCAGTTCTTCTGGTGATTTATTTATTTATTTATTGGTTTTCGAGACAGGGTTTCTCTGTAGCTTTTGGAGCCAGTCCTGGAACTAGCTCTTGTAGACCAAGCTGGCTTCGAACTCACAGAGATCCGCCTGCCTCTGCCTCCCAAGTGCTAGGATTAAAGGCGTGCGCCACAACTGTCCGGCCTGTAGGATGTGTCGTTGGCAGAGATACCCTCCTTCTGTAGGCAGTCTCCTCGCTTTGGAGATTGTTTGCTTTACTGTGCAGAAGCTTTCACGTTTCATGCAACTCCCAGGGCAGTGGTGGTGCACACCTTTAATCTCCTTCAGAGGCAAGTGGATTCTCTGTGAGTTCGAAGCCAGCTTGGTCTACAGAGTGAGTTCCACGACAGCCAGGGCCACACAATAAAAACCTGTCTTGAAAAACCAAAACAGACAAAGAATGTAACTGTAATTTTTTTTATGTGGATTGCATTGCTTTTCTGCACCCCTTCCAGTATTAGTCACTTTTACAGTACGGATTCTGCCACCCATGATCATGGGAGGTCTCATTTTAACATGAGCTCTTCACTCCTTTCTTTCTTATCTTAAAGTTTCCACAGTAGATTTCTTCCACCTCCTTGGTTAGGTGTATTTCTAGGTATTTTGCTTTCTCTTAAAGTTATTGTTTTAATTTTTCTGATTTCTTTCTTGGCAAATTCATTATTGTTATTTGTAAAAGTTGTAGGTGAAATATAAAATAAAATCTTTTTTCAAAAACTCCTGTTTTCTGTGTATTGACTGTGTCCTTTTCCTTTGCTGAAAGTATTTGTCAGATTTGAAAGCTGTCTTGTAAAGATGCTAGGGCTTTGTAACTGTAAGATCATATTGTGTGCAAATAGAGAGAATTTGTGCCTTTCTTTTTAAATTTGTTTTATCCCCCCCTTTTTTCCCCATTCTCTTGTCTTACTGCTCTAGTTAATATCTCAAACTATGTTGCATAAGAACAGTGAGAATGGGAACCTTTGCCTCATTCACAATCTTAAAGGAAATTTGATAAAGCCTCAGTTTATCTCTAAGGGTTTGTTGTATAGACCCTTAATAGTTGAGACATATCCCTTGTATTCCTAGTTTCTTTAGGGATTTTTTTCATAATCAAATGAATTTTGCTAAAGACCTTTTCTACACCTATTGAGACAATAAGGTAATTGGTACCTTTAAGAATTATATTTATCGGGCTGGAGAGATGGCTCAGTGGTTAAGAGCATTGCCTGCCCTTCCAAAGGTCCTGAGTTCAATTCCCGGCAACCACATGGTGGCTCACAACCATCTGTAATGAGGTCTGGTGCCCTCTTCTGGCCTGCAGACATACACACAGACAGAATATTGTATACATAATAAATAAATATTTAAAAAAGAGAATATTTATCAGCTTGGAAATGTTGAACTAACCTTGCAACCCTGAGATGAAACCATCTTGGGCGTGGTGTATGATCATGTGTTCGTGTTTGTAAGAATTTTATCTTGTATTCAATAGGGAGGTTGGTTTGTTATCTCCTTACCTGGGCTTGGTGTCAGAGTAATACTGGCTTTGTAGAATGAATATGGTAGTATCTCTTCCTTTTCTATTTTGTGGAACAGTTTGAGGAATACAATATTAACTCTTCCTTCAAGGTTTGGGAGAATTTATTGGTAAATTCACTCAGTCCTGGACTTCAATTTCTGGGGATGATTTTTTTTAACTGCTATGATATTTTTGCTTTGCTTTTGATCTATTTAAATTGATTGTGCACTTTTGATTTGATTTCGGTCATCATGTGCCTTGATATTTATCCATCTCTTCTAAATCTTCCAGTGTTTTAGAATATGTGTTTTCTAAGTATCTTTAATTATCGCGAGGACTTCACTGGAGTCTGTAATACCCCTGTTTTTCATCTCTAATTACATTTGGGGTCTTCTTTCTCTCTTTTGTTTTGATTTGCAGGGGGATGCCAGGATTGTTTATCTTTCCAAGGAACCAATATTTTATTTGATGGACTATATGTATTGTTCTTTTAGTCTCCATTTCATTAATTTCTGTCTTAATTTTTATTTTTTCGTGTTGCTTGCTGCTTTGAAGTTTGGTTTATTCTTGTTTGTCTTAGACCTTGAGCTGCATTATTATTTATTTGGGACCTTGCTGATTTTGTAATGTGAGCGACCCTTATTATTTTCCCGCTTCATGTTTTTGACAGTTAACTACATCACAAAGAGATGCTCAATTTCCTTGATGAATTCTTCTTCCCACCTTTCTTTCTTTCTTTCTTTCTTTCTTTCTTTCTTTCTTTCTTTCTTTTTTTGGTTTTTTCGAGACAGGGTTTCTCTGTGGCTTTGGAGCCTGTCCTGGAACTAGCTCTTGTAGACCAGACTGGTCTTGAACTCACAGAGATCCGCCTGCCTCTGCCTCCCCAGTACTGGGATTAAAGGCACATGTGTGCCACCACCGCCCGGCCTTCCCACATTTCTTACCCTTTCATCTAAATCGCTGGTTTTTCAGTTTTCTGACTTTCTCTTTAGTGTTGCTGACTTTGCCGTCCAGTACCTGCACTAAATGCATCTGATTATTTCTTACTTTTTTGATCATTTTTATTAGTAAGTTTGAAATAGTCATCCAATATTTATCTATTGTAACATTTGTGAAGTCAGTAGTTGAAGACTTTAGTTTTTGGGCCATGTATTAGTGAGCTTTGGTAGCTGTAATAAAATAGTATGGCCAAAGGAAACTTAAGGGAGAAAGATTCTTTGGCCTCTGGTTCCACGCAGAGATTCTAGAACGGTGGGGGAGGCATGAGAGCAGAAAGCTGACCAACTACTTTATCCATGTGACGGAAACAGAAAGGGCAAACTAAAAGTAGGTTAAGGCCATAAACTCTGAAAGTCTAACCCCATGTATGTACTTCCCCCTGCCAGGCTCCAAGTCGGATAAGTCCATAACCTCTCCAAACAGCGCCACCATCTGGGGATCAAGTGTCCAACTACATGAGCTTGTTGAACATTTCTCATTCAAATCACCACAGACTATATTGGCTTTTTCGTACTTCATGTTTCTGTAAACATGATTTGTACCCCTTTTGGCTTAGATAGATTTTCCAGTTTTATTTAAGGATTTTTTTTTTGAGCTGCCTACTTTTGCGAACTCAAACTTATGTCTCTTGAGAACTCACCCTCTCTCGTCCCTCCAGCTTGAAGTGGTTGACGTCTTAGTTCGGGATAGAGGCTGTCTCCCACTTGCATGGGGAGTGTAAGCAGCAACCACGTCACTGAGACCTGTCCAGACAGAGGACCTATCTGCGTACTCCCAAGGCATCCCAAGTATTAATCTCCCTGTTGGCGGGTTGCAGCTGTGGTTGTACAGTAAACCACCGAAGTGTCCGAGTTTTTAGGCTTTACAGAAGTGGATTGTGGGTAGGATAGATCCGGCGGTTGATTGACCAGCTGAGCTCTGACGTGCAGCTACCAAACTCCAAGGTGTGTTTGGGCTAATGAGATCTGCTACTGGCAGGTGAGGGTGGGACTACCTCTCCCTGTGCGCTTCTCTGCCTGAGCTGGGTGTCCTGCCGCCTACATTTTTCTACTTGTTATATGGCTATCTTGCTGTCTGCAACTGCCTTACAGGGCTGTCTGCTACCCTGGGAATGCATTAGATTAAGTTCAAGCTCCCTGCCCTGTGTTTATTTCCTCTTCAGGTGACCACAGTAGCTCGGCTAAAGATAGTATTTATTACTAAATAATAAATTCTCTCTGAAGGTAGTGCGGGAACCCTTGCCCACATATAGAGTGATAACTCGGGTGTTCTGTCTGAGGAATGAACCATTGTCCCATAAAAACCTGCGCTGTTGTTTGAGGTTTGTGAGGGTTGTGAACTTGTCCCAAAGGAAAGACTTTCAGTCTCTTTTTACCAGGGCCACTTGACTAATCTTTAGCAATCTTCCCCTCCACCCTAACCTCTGAGAGCCACAGTGACAGCTGTCTTCACCTTGGTTTTTCTGTGAATTGTCTGTGTTTTTCTGTCTTGGTGAATTTCTGGAACTAGATCTCTCTCTGGAATAATCACCACTCCCTACCCCAGTTTCATGCGGAGACCAGCTTGGCCTTAAATTCACTGTGTAGTGTAGAACGACATTGAAGTTTTCCTTTTTTTTTTTTTCATGAGACAGGGTCTCTCCATGTAGCTCTGACTGGCCTGGAACTTGCTAAATAGACCAGGCTGGCTTCAGACTCAGAGATCCATCTGCTTCTGCCTCTTGAGTGCTAAAATTAAAGGCATGGACCACTATACCTGGAAACCTTGAACTCTTCATCCTCATGCCTTCACTTTCCAAGTGTTAGCTTGTAGATGTGGGCTGTGGCTCACCATGCCTGGATGGAGAGTCTTTTCTTCCCCCTTTGGTTCTTCTCCTTCACTGGTCATCTTACCTAGAAGTCCTCTCAGATCAGCATCATTATTATTAGATAAAATGAGTGTTGAGTTAGTTGTGGCTAACGATAATGTAAAATTATTAACACGTTTAAAATATATTTTAAACTACACATGTGACTAAATTTGGTCCTCTGGCTCTCCTGGCTGGTGCGGGGCAGTGCCTGGGGGTGGCTGATATCAGTAAATGCCACCTGCCAGTTGCCAGTGCATCTTGTGTAGGGTGTGCAGGCTGGTGGTGAAGCACTGGCAGGCTGGCCGAAGGCCATTCTTGGAGCCAGTCCATTTCATAAATCATCAATCACTTACTCTCCTTGCCTGGTTAGACAACTCCAGATAAAACACCCTTTTTAGCAGGTCGGTGGTGGTGCACGCCTTTAATCCCAGCACTCTGGAGGCAGAGGCAGGCGCATCTCTGAGTTGGAGGTCAGCCTGGTCTAGTTCCAGGACAGCCAGGGCAACACAGAAACATCTTGTCTAAAAACACCAAACCAAACAAAACAAAACAAAAAACCCGAAAACAAAAAACCAAAAACAGTCAAAACAACCATGGTCCAGCTGCAGCTGAGGTCTGCATTGAACTCTGTGGCATGGGTTACCACTAGGGCTCCTACAGAGGCCAAGGCCCTGGATCTGGCCTTCAGGTTGGGTGGAGTCAGGGGGACCAAGCCAGAGCAGGGGCCATACAGACATGGGTGGCCTGTGCTACTACTACCTCAAGTGTCATCCGGACTTAGGCTGCCGCCTAGGGCCATAGCTGGGTCTGTGGCCCTGTAGTGGCCAGGGCCCAGACAAACACTCATGACTCTGGGTGACACTGAGCACCTTGAAGAAGTCCAGAGTCAAACCAGCAACCTGTGTCTGGGTTAGCGACCAAGGACCAGGATGCAACCACAGCTGAGTGGCCTAGCCTGCTACTCAATGATAAGGTGACAGCAGGGCCAGAGCTGCAGCTGAGGGCCATGTCAGGGTCCGGGACCCCACTGTAGCCAAGCATCTGTGCTGGCATCTGATGCTCCTGCTACCATCGAAGGCCATGAAGACACACAAGATCAAGGGCCAAGCTAGTGTCTCAGGGCCATCCTGCTGCTAAAGCAAGTGTTGATGTCCAGATCAGGTTGCTGCTAAGGACCATGTTGGCGTTCATGGTCCTACAGCGGCTGGGGGTCTGATCTGAAGTATGGGTCCTGCACTGCCACAAATGGTCACATGGAGGCATAGGGTTGGGTTGAGGCCACAACCTGAGTTCTTGGTGGTATCTGGCTACCACACGACTGCTGGAACCGTCCCCACCTGAGTGGCCATTCCCTCTACCCAGAGCCAGGATGTCCACCTGTCCTAAGATGCTGCTAAGGGTCATATCTGGATCTGGTCTGTGATCCAGCTACAGCTGTGGTCTGTGATAATTTCTGTGGCTGTACTGAGCCAGTCCTGCCCTTCACTGCTAGTCTTACCCTCTGGCTGCCTACTACAGCAAGAGAGCTGGCCCCTGCACTTGAAAGGGCCCCCACCCCTCACCACAGGTGAGGATGAACCTACCCTGAGAACATGCATGTAGGGGAGCTGACTCCACCACTGAGGCAGGTGGCCCCAGTGGCTCCATCTGACCAGCCTGGCTAACACCCAGGCCCATAACTGGGCCTTAGCTTGGCCTACCTTACTGTCCACCATATCTAGGTCTTTCTGGAGCTCCAGAAGGAACTGGTTCTGTGCAACGATACCTGCAAGATCTCCAAGACACAGAGGATACCCCAGAAGAACGCCAGTAAACATCCAGTGAGGATGGTGTACCAAAAACCACAGGCCTTGAACCAGACCCAAGGACTCACTGCAATGAACAGTTGTCACTCGAGCCGATGGGACAAAGGGGTGCAGTATGACACACTGAAGCCTCCAATGCCACCAGGATGGGTGAAGAGGTGATGGAGAGTCAGGGGAGGAGAAGCAGAATTTTTGCTGTTTCGGGTGTTTTTTTCTTCTGTTACTGTTTATTGTTTTGTTTTTTGTTCTTGCTTTTGTTTGCTTGCTTGCTTACTTTATTTTGTTTTCTTTCGTGGGTAGGAGAAATGCACAGGGATGAGGGGGACCAGAAGGTGAACAGAATTGGGGTGCATGATGTGAAACTCCCAAAGATTCAATAAAGGTTAAAAAAAAAAAAGAAAAAAAGGAATAACACTACTAAAAAAGAAAAAAACCGAAAAAGGTGCCCTTTTGATACTTTCAAGAGCCACAGTGAGAGACACCAATTCCCAAACCTTCATAAAGGTCAAAAGTACACTACTCATACCTGAATACCTAAGCCTTTTTATATCTGATCTGATCTCTAGATAATCTTTCCCTTCAGTGCCAATCCATAAGGAGAATGAGCCTCCAGGACACAGTGTCTGGACTGTACACAAAACACATGTTGGTCCCGAGTCTAGAGCATTTAAGCTAGTGATGAGACACATAGGCCAAGAATGATGTGCATAGGACCTTGACGTTGAGAAGGGTAAAGGGGTGGGGGTGGGGTTCAGGACAGGAGCCTAGGACAATTATCACCTGGTCATGCTGAGACCCTGTGAAGACCAAAATGGCAACCTTGTTTCATCATCAGATTGGAGTCATTTCTTTCTCTTCTTCCTTCACCTTCCCTTCTTCCTCTTATTTTTTTCTTTTCAAAGAGTATTTTAATTTTTTAAAAAGTTAACTGATTTTGGGATTGGGTGGCATGCACGTGCTACACTACTGTGCATGTGTGAAGGACAATGGATCAATGGACAACCTGTGGGAGTCAGCTCTATCCTCCCACCATGTATGTGGGTCCTCAGCCTTGGTGGCAAGGACCTTTACCTGCTGTTCTGTGTGGAAAGTCTAAATTGGGTAATTTTCAGAATTCTAAACAAGCTTTCAATGCTTTCAATGCCTTACCATGAGACAATTATTTTACAGAAGCACATGTAACTCATGCACACAAGGAAAAGCATGGATAGCTGAAGCGGTGACATGTCCTCCGAAGACTTATCCTGTCTACATGAACACGGATGGGAAGAAGTCTAGAAAAGGCGTAAGTCCTACCCAAGCAGAAGCTTTGAATAGAGACTGGAGGGAGGAATTCACACTCTAAGAATCGCCTTTCTTTTTCTAACCTGGATACTAAATTTTTCACAGGTACAAGAGTTGGGGGTGTGGCTCAGAGGGAGAGTATGAGTCTGAGTCCTGGTCCTTAGCATTGGGACAACAAGGATAATGACAGTGAGAATCGTCACCATCAAGTTTTAAAAATGTCTTTAAAGTAACTTTTGAAATAAAACATCTAGAGGCAATGCTTTCATTTTTTAATTTTTTTCTAAAATGATTTATTTATGTTATGTGTATACATGCTTTGCCTGCTAGGTTCCCTTGGTAACCAGAGGAGGGTGTTAGATCCCCTGTACTGGAGTTACAGATGGTGGTGAGCCACCATGGGAGTGCTGGGAACTGAACCTGGGTCCTTGCAAGTGCAGCAAGAGCTCTTAACTGCGGAGCCATCACTCCAGGCCAAGGTAATTTCTTTAAAAAGAAAAGCACACTACCAACTATAAATAGTATTCTGATTAACTTGGAAAAATGGTGAAGCAAAAACAAAACCTTCCTCTTCCCCACAGACAAAAACAAAACAACCCCCCCCAAAAAAAACCACCATAAGGATTCAGCCCCTGCTACAGGTACAGACTATTTGGATGGCATCAGGATGGAGTCGTTGGGAGCCATGGCTTAGCATGTGCAGAGTTTGGTTCCCAGTTCCTCAGTAAGTTCTAAGCATTCTGTTTTGTTTTGTTTTTGAAGTGACAAAATACCATGTGTTTATGTTCTATTGGCGTCTCTGGACCAAGGCTGACTCTGCCCATTCCTCTGTTTGGCCAAACCTGTTATGATTTATCCTACCTGGTGACCCTGCCACCACCAGCTCCTGCTGATTATTAAGCCACATAAAGTCACTTTGAAGAACAACCGAGAAAGCTAACATTCATATGAAATAGGAAAATGAGAGATGCTGAGGTGATAGGGAAAAACATTACAGCAGCTTTGCTTGTTCACTCCTTTTAGTCTGAAATAACGCACATTATTTACTGAATATTTTCAGGATCCTTAAAAGCTTTTATTCACTTATGTGCATTTGTGTGTGTGTGTGCATGGGCATGCACACGCTATTATTTAGAGTGAAGGTCTAAGGGCAGCTGACCAGACTCTTCATACACCATGAGAGTCTCTGGGATCTAACTTAAGCCAAGGTGTTGGCAAGAAGGCACCTTTACCTTCTGGCCCACCTCTCTGACTTTGGATTCTTTTAGGAGGACCTAAAGGATCTTCTGTAACTACGCCTCATGTTCCATTCTACTAAGGACTAAGAGCTTTGATTGATACAGGGCTGTCTACACAGAAATCACCCTGGAAGATTTTGAAAATAGAATTCACAGAGAACTACTTCCATTGTTTCGGTTAGAGTAGATTTGAGATGGACCCTGGATTGTCAATGTTTAAAACTTCCCGATTCTGATGTAACCTCATGCCCAAATGTATGACCTTCTGCTAGAAAATTGTGCAAGTAGAGATCTTCTGAGGTATAGTCCCCAGTACAAGGTTATTTACTGTGGAATAATGCACTTGTACACTTTAAAGATTTATGACTAGTATTGGTTTAATAAAATGCTGATTGGCCAGTAGCCAGGCAGGAAGTATAGGTAGGACAACCAGAGTAGGAGAATTCTAGGAAGAGCAAAGGGAGAGACACATTCGTAATCTAGAAGCAGAGAAAGCAAAATGAGAATGCCTTACTGAAAAAAGGTACCAAGCCACATGGCTGAACATAGAAGTTTGGGTTAATTTAAGTTGTAAGAGATAGTAATAAGCCTGAGTAATAGGCCAAACAGTTTATAATTAATGTAAGCCTCTGTGTGCTTGTTTGGTACTGAATGGCTGTGGGACCAGGTGGGACAGAAACTTCCATCTACAGTTACTTGTGTGAAACGATTCAGAGAAACAACGTGAGGTTCTAGGGAGGGGATGGAGGGAGGGAGGCTGAGTCTTTGCACTTAGGTCAGGCTCTAGGCAAGGAAGAGCCAGAGTGAAAAAGACTGAGAAGTCTAAGGACAGTAAGTCTGGGAGTATAGCCAACCCTGTAAAAGCTAAGCAAGGACATCAGGGTGTCCTGGACAAAATTCTTCATCAGGGGATCCCCATGTCACCCAGGGACAGCTCAGCCAATGTCCGGGCCAGTCCAGGGAGCAACACTGGCATTGAGGGGAAGGAGTCCATCTCTGGTAGGATGATTCCCACAGAGTCAAAAGCTGCCTTTTCAGGGCAGTCCCGGGATTTAAGGTGTGACATGAAGTCCCCTCTATTCAGTCAAGCAGTTTGTAATTTGATTTTATTTACGGAATTTAGGAACTCAGGGGTATAAAGGATTGTTCAATCCTTTTCCTTGGGTATCTAACAGCATCTCAAGATTCCTGGACATAGTCCTACACATAGATTTATAGAGTTAACATTCACACATACACAGGTAGAAGAGCCCACCTTTGAGTAGTTCTGAAGGCTAAAATGTTCTATCTTCTGCTGATCAAACACTTTCTTCTTAATGCTTTCCCATCCTCAGAAACAGTGGATACGACAAGGAAGGTGAGAGGTCACAGCGTAAAACCACTCACTAACTCCAGACCCTGGGTGTAACCTTAGTGGCAGAGCATGTGACTTGGTTGTCCCCAACCCCTCCAGCATCACAAAGCAAAAGATGATAGTAGCTAGGATTAGCCTTGGTGGTGAGAACCTGTTGCCCTGGCCACTCTGGATGCTGAGACAGAAGCATCACTTTTAGCTTTATTCCAAGACTGGGAATAAACACAGTGAGATCCTCATTTAAAAAACAAACAAAATCTCTTACACCACAGTGGGAAATCCTCTCCAGAGGTTGACTACAAAGCAGCACACATCGTTTAGCAAAGGGCAGAGTCAGGTCCAGGTCAATTGTTCTTTCCACTATAATTGCTTTAACGTTTATCTCTCATTTTCATAGGAAATAAAAGAGGTTAGATAGATTTAGTGTCATACAAGCAAGCTAATCCTAACCACCCAGATGGCTTTTGGCTTATTTAAAGGAAGTTGCTCTGCCTCCTTCTGAAATTATTTTTTCATCTTTATGGCGCTTGGGTAAAGACAGCTAAAAAGATTCAAAGTCAAAGATAGTTTCCTTCCAATTAACACTGTTCACAATTACAAAACCATTACTATGTATACTCCACCAAGACTGTAGATATTCACTTCCATTGAAATTTCCTACAGGTTTGATTACTTTTAGGGTAGTACTAGGAAGAGTTCTTCGTCTACATTTGAAAAGTTCCAATCCTTAAAAAAAAAGTTTTCAATTTTAGCACGTTTCAAGCACAAATTTCCTTAGTTTTTAAGAACTAAATTCTAAAATAGAAGCAATGGCTCTTTGGTGCCACCTTGTGGCAAAGTAAGATATGGTCATCCCTAAATCATCCCTAAACTGTGAATACATTGCTGACTAGCTCCCTATTTACAGAAGGTAGTGAAACATATATACCACACTGGATTGACTTTATTTGGCGAGAAGTTTCCTGAATCCTCTCTTCTAAGATATTTTTACAAGGGTTACCAACACAAGTAGGAAGTATAGCTGCAGAAGTTACAAACGTTAGTATTTTTCTTGAGAGAAGACCCTACCAGCTGTGACTTTGATCAAGTCAATCTTTCTGTGCCTCAGTTTCCTTATCTAGATTATCTATGGGCATCATGCATTTTAAAGAGGTAAAATGAAGCAGCTGGTATACCATGCAAGAATCACATCATTCATGCTCATTAAAAACAGGCAACCAAACAACCAACCAAACAAACAAAAAAAATGAGGGAGGGTTTCTACTACTCTGCTACCATCTCTAAAATGCTAAAACGGGAAACTGTAAGGACACAAGGGGAGGCCGGGCGGTGGTGGCACACGCCTTTAATCCCAGCACTCAGGAGGCAGAGGCAGGCAGATCTCTGAGTTTGAGGCCAGCCTGGTCTACAAGAGCTAGTTCCAGGACAGGCTCCAAAGCTACAGAGAAACCTTGTCTCAACAAAACAAAACAAAGGACACAAGGGGCCCAAATGTCTGGATGACATGATTTACAAAAGGTAGTAACAGCCTTTCCTCCTGTAAATGTCTGCATTTTCAACTGCATACAAAATTACATACATGCGAGGTTGTGCATGCCTCTACTCCCAGCACTTGGGAGGCTGATGTTAAGATCTCAAGTTCACAAACAAAACCAACCGCTACCACCACCAAAAACCCAAAATCTGTTACTGCCTCCTTATCCTCATCAGATTCAAAGGAAATATGCATATTATAAAAGAATCGGGCACTTTGCTTTTTAAAGTTCCATGTCTACCAACGTCTACAACAAGGCTTGAAAATATATTGTACTGGGGACTCAGCTCAGTGCTAGAATATTTACATAGTATGTACAAAATTCAGTTAACTCTGCAGAAAGGAGAGAAAAAGATCTATTTTGTCTCTAGACATTCAACTTTTTAATCAAACAAACAATTGTCTCCCCCAAATTTCTGTATTCATTTGCCTAGCAGCTGGATCTTATTTTTACCTTAATAGTCACCTGTGCTCCTTTTGCAGGGACCAGTCCCTCTATAGTGAGGAGCTGAGGTCTGGAGAGAACAGTCTATGGGCCCCGGTCTATAGAAGCTGGCTAATAGTGAAGGCTTAAAGTATATATAGGCCTATTCTTTAGCCGAATGTGAACTGTAGCCAGGTATGGTGGCTCACGCAGTACTCTCTTGCTATGAATTGGAGGTCAGCTTAGGCTGCAGTGTGACACCTCACTTCAACACAAACAACCCATCCCCAAATGTGGAGTGGTTAGTAGGAGTAGGTCGAGGGAACTGCAGATGTAAGAGGAACTAAGGATGGGTTATGCAGAACTCCCTAGGTCACATTAACACACCTGGATTTTGCCCTCAGCATAATGGAGACTTTAAGGATACTGCCATGTAGTTCTGCTTACATTGATGTTTTTCATCAGGTGGATGAATCTTAGGGGCCTGCACAGACGAAATATCTCTGGCCAAAGACAAACTCTCATTGCAACTGGAGGAAAAGCTCCTGACATAGCTGCAAGGGGTGTAAGAAGGCGTCTCCACCCAGAAAGTGAGCACCGGCCAGCTCTAGCTCCCACGGGTCAGGCATCTCATCCTCTTACACAAGATTCCTACTGAAATCTTGGGAGAAGCCGCATTGAATTCCGGTTCAGTGCTGGATCCTGGAGATGATGCCACCACAGGGTGTATTCTCCTAGGGATAAAAGTGCTGCCAGACAAAGGATTATAAACCGGTTGAATGAATGTGAGTCCAAGATCGGGGCTGGCTGCTTCTGCATGCTGAGGGACACCTATAGACACCACCCTCCTCGCTTCTGGTATTGGTCTACCAGCAAACAGCAGAGGCTCCCTGATCCCTGCCCTGCCTTGTGTTTGTGTGGCATGGTGCCTGTGCTCCAATCTCCCAGAAGAGGATTTGCACTGCCTTGAATTGAAAGACCCATCTTCTCATAAGGTGGGGATCGGGATTTCACAGCTTTTTCTGGAGGGTCGTAAGACAGCCCATTACGTGGTATGACACGAAGTTAAAGGTCAAGTCACAACTACAACAAAACTCTAGGCTTCCAGGATAAAAAAAAAAAAAAAAAAAGCCAGAAACAAATTTTCATGTTTTCAGATTATATGCCTCACAGATTTTGTTTCATCCTGGCTGCCTGGTCATATTTTTTTCATAGAAAATTTTTTTTTGGGGGGGGGTGTCTGGAGTTCAAATCCAGGGCTTCAAGTATGGTAGGTAGGCACTCTACCTCTGAGCTATATATAACATTACCCTGCTATCCCCTACCCCATGCCTTATTACCCAAGCAATCCCTTGTCTATAAAGCCAGAGCTAGGTCGCTCTCCTTACAAATTGCCTTCTCATTTAATAAGTATTTTAACTGAATTTATTTTCTAACAATTCTCATTGATATACCCCTCAAAATGCCACTAATTTTAAAATTTGGCAATTTACTTTAAAACCTTCATTTTGTATGTGTATTTGCCCATATATAGAGGTCAGAGTACAACTTACAAGAGTGCTTCTCTCAAGTATGGGGGCTTGAATTCAGGCCATGAAGTCTGGCGGCATTTTTCTTGACTTGCTGAGCCATCTTATTGCCCCAACTACTTCCTTTAGCTAACAGGATTCTCGAGCTACTTAACATACGGGAACTACATGACCAGTACTTGTAGACATCCTTCAAGGAGCTTCAAGACACACTGACTGTGGATGACAGATGAGACGAAGCTCTGCGGGCTTTCTAACAGGACAGAAAAGTTCCTTGTCTAAGGTTCACAGTATGGAGGCAAAGTGGGATTTAAAGAGAGGAGCTGGGTATCGGTCTATGCCACCTCTTACAATAATGGAAGAGAAACTTTTGTTTACTTCTATTTTATGAAAGGCAAACAAACTGCAGAAATCTGAAGTTTTATTTCAGGAACCACCACGGATTTTGCTTTTACTCTAAAGGTTATTTTATACAGTGTTCAGAAATACATCTATTTGTAGTTGTATCAGTTTTGTCAAATGCAAAGGACAAGCATGACTCATACAAATATATTTTAAATAAGCCTTGAATCAGAATTTAATTGCTAAATGACTCATCTATTGGAAAAGTACTGTTTCACATTCCAAATTATTTTCTCAAACTAAAGAGTACAAGCATATCAAATCTTTGCCAGTATTTTTAAAAACCATGTCGTTACAAATTAGTTTAAAACTTTAAAATTAATAATCAAGTGATGTTCCCTATTATGTAACTATTATCACTTCAACAACCTTTGAAGAAACATTACTTGTAAATTTCAGACAATGAAAAACTATAAAATGAGATTGTTGCCAGAAGAGAAACGACTGTAAGTTAAAAACGCACAGACATTTATTTAGGAGGTACAATCACTAGACTCCTTATATGTCAATGATCATTCCATATCATAATCACATGTGTTCTTTTAAGTCTACACCAAGTCATGCTGGCAATGCTTTCCAGGTGAGCCATAGCAATATCTCCTATTAGATTCTATTCATTTTAATTGTAAACAAAGTACTTGAACAAAATACCTTAAAAGTTTACAACAGGAAGACGATCTTAAAAACTAAACCATCACGCTTTAAACACGGCTACGACAATGTAGGGCACAGGGATGGGCGAAGGAGCTGCACAGAGACAGCACAGAATCATCACTCTGCTTTCGCACCTGAAAATTTTACACATGCTCTTTCAAATAACCTAAAAACTTTTTTTTAAAAAGGTAAACGGGGCAGAAGAAGAAAACACTGAACTTTACAATTGAATTATTGGTAGGTTTCACTTCAAAAAAGAAAAAAGGCCGGCCAGCCTGGTTTACACAGTGACTTCCAGGACAGCTAGGGATATGTGGAGACCTCCAAAAAGGTCAACTGTAACTGTTTTGTAAATAAGGAAAGCCAAATATCTTTGAAGTCCATAAAAAGATACTAATAAATACATTCAATCATTACTTAGCTTCTGATTAAATGTACTTCCAGAGTCCAGTATGATCGGATATTCCATGAGCGAGTGCTTCTCAAATGTGGGTTTTCCAACAGAACTACACAGAATGAGCTTCTAAAGGCAATACGGGGTAGACTTGGTCAAAACAAAAAACATAAAATTGTTAACCAACAAAGAAATGATTTTAACTTAGCTGTTCTTGAAAGGGATCTAGGTATCAGTAAGTTCTAAGCTCTGCAGGGCATTCTAACATGCAGCTAAGACGGAGAACCACCAAGTCAAACTCAGTTTGAACTATTTAAGAAAATAAATGGAAGACTGGGGCAAAGGGAAATTTTCATTGTAAGTTACAAATGAAACAAACACTATTATATATTTACTGCTTACTTGGTCTTATTCACAAACCATCCATTTATTAGATGACGCTCCTCCACTTCCTTGTTACACAAGAAGACTACTGTACATCTGCCACGGCATTTTCCTATGGTCAATATTTAAAATTCTGAGCTACGAGAATTGTATCAATGAAAGCAAGCTATTGCTACTCATGCTCAATCGTACTGAGCAAAGCTATGCATCTGGCTCCTTTAAGTTACTTTTATTTTAAGAATTATAAATAGGTATCAGCCCACACAAAGAACAGATTGTGAATTACTGCAGAAGAGAAAGCTTACTCGACAAACTGAAAAAAGAAAAAAAAATGTAACTTGGCTGAAATTCTGCAATCGCTGAAACATGAACCAGGAAGCTGTAATTATAACGGAACGCTGATGCACGTTCTCAGGAGCAACTGCAGCCGTAGTAGCTAGGCTGAGACAAGGTTTCCCCAGGGTGTACTTGCCCTGTGAAGTACGAATACGAGCACAACAATAATATTACTGTTCTATATGCACCAACTTTAATACAGAGTTTTACAACAAATACCTCTAATAATCTTACAATTAAATTAAAATATGTCATACTCTTCTATACTACTTTGGTCTCAACATTTTAAAAACATATCAGCTAATTTTGAAAATATACAATTCAACATGATCCTATCAATATCAAGCACATTTTGTAGTGGACTAAAGACATTCAACCATGCACAATCCAGTGTTCAATTCCTAAATGATAAATAACAATGCTGATTGACTTTTACTCTGAAAACTGCAGATCTCTTGTAAGACTGACAGTGCTCACAAACATGCAAAAACACGTACATACTTCCATCTTCCTGAAGGAATGTTACAAAATGCCCATTTTTTTAAAAAATAAAGATAATAAAGTTGTAATTATGATAAATTACTGCATTTCAACCCATTAGTTTCTTAACATTGTCACTTAAACCCTTTACAAATGTTCTTATAGTCTGCGACTGAAAATGAATCAACTTTGATTTCAGCTTTTAGAAGACTTAGAATCACCCGATAGCTGCCTTTTAGTAAAATGGTGACATCCAGTGGACAAATGGTAAAAAGCTTGTTCAAACTCCCATTGCTATTTGGATCCTAAAGATATGAAGCACTCTGAACTCCACTCACTGTGAGACTTAAGAAGCTGCCTGTTTCTATATCTTAAACAAACCTTGTCTTCCCTTCCTGTCTCGAATAGGTACTGAAGCTGGGACAGTAATTATGTTGGGCTCTTCAGGCACCACACTTGGAAGTTATTACTTGCTTGTTTCTATTTCTCTAAGCACAAACTAAGTGACTCATCTCTAGGCATGGAAGAACCGAAATACGAGAAATATATTTAAATACAAATGAATAGCATAAAAATTTGAAAAGTTGAAATCTGAGCTTGTTTGCATTTATAATTTATGACATAGTGCTAAATATAAATAAGGGATTTAATCATTAATGCTCAAAATCAAATTACATCCTCACCTCCCTGCTTAAATATTACGAAAGAATACATATTTTAGCAACGATTGCTTCAGTGTTTAAAAACTTACTTTTACAAATCAGTATAAATGAATACATTATACATTGTTTAAATAAAAGTAGAAAGGTTCCACGATAGCTATGATTTACCACTGATTACAGATATTTTATGTATGTTCTAAGTACAAAATGCAGCAGCAATGCCAACACTCAGTGTGATAAACTGCTGAAGGCAAGACTGCTAGGTTTCATTTTTTGGAAAACTGAAAAGAAATTTCACAAAGAAACTGCAATAAGCAAAAGGAAATATTGGAGAAATGTTATTTGTAAATAAGTTGCCAAATGAAGAAACCTCTTCTTAAAAAAAGATTAAGAATGTAAAAGTACATTTTAATATTAAAAAAGCATTTTTAAAAATCTATAACAACTTTGTGACAAACTCTGCATTTGAAAAAGGCCTGTAAAAACAGCAGGACAGAACTGCCCTCATCACCTTTTACTTTTTCTCGTGAGAAAAAAAGTGTATGCTTCTCTACAACTGTAAGTGATGCTAAAATAGGCATTTATAAAATGGCAAGAAGATTTCACGGAAGTTTCTGGTGTTTTACAATCATTGGCATTGAGGCCATCAGTAGGTCACAAGTAAAACTTTTCTAGCTAAAAGCAAAGAGGAACATAAAGTTTTTAAATGATTAGGTTTGTTGTCTGCGTTTTGCCGATCTCATTTTTTCAAAGCGTGATTCCATTTCTTCCAAGACCTTTGGCGTATACCGTACCACTAATTTAACCTTCCCTTGGGCTGCTTTCAGGAGTTCCACAGCTTTCTCATGATGTTCTCCTTCAACACTCTGGAAAAGTGCACACACACAAAACAATTAACACGTAATCCAACAATTAACAAGTAAACAAGTTCATTAGTAATCCAACCTGTAAAAAAATGTTCAAAACATAATTAAACATTTTAAGCGTTAATTCATTTCAGCACTATAAAAATAATAATCTTACTCCATCAGTTTTAATGAATGTGAAATCCTATGAGACACATTTGTGCACATGCTAGGAATACACATCTCATTATTGCAGTAGGGCAGTAATAGATCAAGTAACTGCCATTCTACACAAGTAAAATGCCAGTTTATTTCTAACCTAACACACAGCTTTAGCTTCTAGAAAGTACTGCTGACTTACACTGGAGTTGCTCTATAGCCCACACTTATAACTCTGGGCTGGGGATTTAACTCAGTGTTCAAGCGGTTGCCTGGTATTATGAGTTTAGTGTTCACCCATTAAAAACCTCCATTATCACTAGCAACCAAAACAACCACACAACACTGTACGGAGCAGTACCACCTGGGCTTCTCTCAAGGGATTTTAAAACTCAGTCTAGGAAGCTTTCCCCTTTTACCTTCTGATTTGATTGCTCCAGTGCACCCCCAAGTGGCTACAATGCATTATTGCAAAGAACAAATATAAATAGATTTATCTTTACCACTCCATTAACAGAAAGTAGCTGATCTCCTCGCTTGAGGCCCCCATGTCTGTCAGCAATTCCACCTGGAATTATCCGTGAGATATAGATTGGTGAGTTTTGTTCTTTGCCTCCCATGATATTGAATCCAAGGCCTTCTTCTGTTTTGGGTAACTCAACAACTCGGGGGTGGGAGTGCCCTTCACTGGCAGCAAATGCAGCAACAGTAGCCTGAAAGGGAAATATACACATTTAAGAACAAACTTATTTTTGAGGGGTTGGGGTTTGAACCTAGGGACTCAGATATGCTAAGCATGTGCATCGTTCTACATCTCTAGTCTATTTAAGCCACTTTTGAACCACACAGCTTTTCATTTGTGAGCTTCCACAACTTCACTGTAAGTCAAACAAGTTTGTAGGAGATAACTGCAAATAATAAATACTCAGAGATCATGTAGGAAGTAAACTTCAGATCACTACTAGCTCCTCCAGATCTCAGAAACATGCTGCTGCAGGTGCACAGTGCTAGTCAAGAAAGCGTGAGGAGACAGATGTGTAGATATTAAGAGGGAAGCCCTGCCTGAGGATGCCAACAGCCCTGAGCTGGTTCCTTCAGGGCCCTGAGCAAAAGACACAACCTACCTACATAAATGTGTCCTTCTAGGAAGTCATTTTGGCTGCTATATTGTTTGAATCAAATACTAAATAACAAAAACCTTAAGAAATAACTCAACATTTAGAAAAGAAGGATGCATATAACCCATATAAATGCTTTTTGTTGCTTTAGCTAAAATATCTAGTTACAACTAAAAAGAAAATGATACAGAAGAGATATAACTACATCTAATTATATTCTAACACAGGTTTACATTCTGTTTCCTTTCCCACTTAAAGGCACCATTTTCATTATGGATCCTGAATGGAAAATCACAAATGAGGAGGAGGGAGGGGAAAGACATTGAGACTTACTGAATGCCAGCTACTATCTCAGAAGCACTAAAAAAGACCCCAATCTACAAACAACCAAGACTCTGAGGGCTATAAGTAAGAGAGAACCAATTTCTTTTTGGGGGTGAAGGCATAAAACAGGCTAGCTTCAAACTCTTCATCTTCATATCTTAGCCTAAAGTGCTGGGATTGCAAGTATGTTGACAAAACTTGAAAAAAAAAAAGTTTCTTTTCTGAGACATGGTCTAATTTAGCCCAGGCTGGCCCCAAACATGTTACAGACCCAATAACCTTAAATTTCTGCTCCTCCTGCCCCACCTCCCAAATGATGGTATTATAGGCATATACCACCACACCTGGTTTTATGTGGTGCTAAGGATGGAGGGAGCTCAAAGGCTTATGCACACTAGGCAGACACTCTATAAACTGAACCAGACGCACACACCTTCCCAAACCCCAAGTGTCTATGGATTTAGCGACTTTGACAAAGGAAACATACATGTTTAAATACTTGTACTTAATGAAGACTCCGGTACTTCCCTTTCTGAACCAGTAACTAGCAATACAAAATAGCCTGCTATTAAGTACTTGTAATAGATGTTAACGTATTCTAAGTACGTAAGATCCATATCTTGTTGGGGAATATTATTTTAAGGTGTGTTACTTTATGCTGTGGAACATTTGTTTAATGATGTAAAGATGAGTTGTTTTTGTTTATGATGCAATTTTTTAACTGTGAAGCTGTGTTACTGTGCCTGTCTAAAATACCTGATGGTTCTAATTAAGAGTTGAATGGCCAATAGTGAAGCAGAGGCAAGGCTAGGCGGGGCTGGCATGCAGAGAGTATAAATAGAAGGAGAAATGAGGAAGAGGAGCAAGAAAGAGAAAACAAGGAAAGAAAGATGTCAAGGGCCAGCCAGCCATGGAGTAAGAGTGAAAGTAAGATATACAGAAGTAAGAAAAGGAAAAAGTCCAGAGACAAAAGGTAGTCAGGATAATTTAAGTTAGAAAAGCTGGAAAGAAACAAAACAAGCTAAGGCTGGGTATTAATAAGTTGGAATAAGTCTCTGTGTGTGATTTATTTGGGAGCTGCGTAGTGGCCCCCAAAGCCAAGAGCTAAAGAGTAAAAGAGCAAACACGTAACAACATCTAGCTCAACGTCTGAGTTATTTGAGGAAAATAACATTGGTACAAAAACAAAACAAACAAAAACACAGATCCCCGGCCCCCCAAACACAAACATGTCATGGACAGCCCTGAGGAGGTGGCCTAAGACCAACTAACACTGTCCAATATGTGCAGGGCCAAAGTCAAGGGAAAATCCAAGAGCAATGTGAGGGCTTACCCTAGAGCCCCTAGGACTATCGTTCACGTATTGCTATGTGGTGTAAGGAAAGCAGTCTACCTTTGATGCTTCTTCATCAACAATGAAGTCATTGTCATTGATTATAACCACAAATCTGTATAATGTACTGAATACAATTATATGAGGTATGATATACATATTATTGTATTCTCAGTATATTATCCAAATAATATCACAAAATCTTATAAAGCCAACAAAACACTCCTATTTCTTAGTACTTGAGAAGTATAGCATAGCTTGGAATATATAGTTTTAAAAGATACTATGTATCTTATAATTGCATGATAAATCTTCAATTATGACTTCTGTACTTATATACATACACACATATATGCACACATATACAGGCAGCTTGTATGAGCTGTGTGAGCATGTGCTGACTCACTGCCAGTGAGCGCCCAGGATATTCACCTCTTTATTCCTCCAGCCCTAGGGTTATAGACACTGTTATTCTGAGCATTTACTTGGAAGTTGGGGATCTGTACTTATGCCCTATTGCTTGTATAAGAAGCACTTTACCCACTAAGCTATCTCCCAGGTCATGTTCTAGTTCTGTGTTTTGGAGCCCCACTTTTGATACCTTTGCGGTTGCATTAGCTCTCACTTCGGGGCTGCTACTGATGTCCACAGTTTCATAAACATGTTCATACACCTGCAAAACACAATGTTTTCATATTTAAGTTCTGGGATATATCTAAGTTTGAGTTCTCTGAGAAGCTAACAAATATGTTAAAACTTCCCAAAGACATTTTTGAAAAATGTAAATGCTTTTCTATTTGGCATTTCAAAGGAAAATCTTCTTTCTTTTTTGGTGGTGGTACTGGGAGCTGAACCCAGGATTTCATACATGTTAGGCACATACAAAATCTACGACTCAATTCTACCACTGAGCTATATGCCCAGTTAAGAATTCCAAAAAATGAGAGACCAAGACCAGTTCTAATGTTTTCTTTTTTCAGGCAGGCTGATCTATAACTCACTGTGTAGGTCAGGCTGGGCTGTATCTCATGGGCATTCTCCTGCCTCATCATCCCGAGTGTTGACATTACAGGCTTGAGCCACCATGTCAGTTCATTTTCTATTGTATTTCTGAATCCGGAGTTCAGTGTATTTCTGTAGCTAATTAACTCAAAATCTAAGCAAATATCAACCATGTTAACTTACCTCCCTCACAGCATTGCAGAACTCACTCTGAAGGACTCTTTGCAAAGCCTGAAGTTTCTGTGGTGGCACCTCTCCACTCCTTTGTAGTTTTTCCAACAATTCAATTGCTCTGCAGATATCTACAGGGAAACAAAACACAAGTGGTAATTCTTGCTAAGAACTCTCTCATTCCTTTAGAACATTGTAGCCAGGCGTGGTGCCCAATACGAATAATCCTCACTCCAGAAGCTGAGGCAGGGTGATCACCATCTGTTAAAGACCAGCTTGGGTTTCAATACTGCCTCAAGAACAAAGCAAACAACCCAAAACCCCCAATTCCCCCAAAAGGCAAAGAATATATAGTTAAAAAACAAAAAAAAACTTTAATCAGAAAAATTAACAGTATTATCACTCATTATTTAGTCAATAAAAATTTACCTAATCATCTCATTGGTAATGAGCAGCCAACCAGTACAAGAGACCTTGTGCTAGTGACTTCGCAGTTACTTCTGGAAAAAAACCATGATACATATGTAATACACTGTTCAATGACACATGGAAATGAAATTAGCTGTGAGGATTGCTAACACTGTTTTAATTTAGACATGTCCAGATATAGTTTACAAAACAGAAAGAAAAGAATAGCTTTATCAACCTGATCCTAATGCTTGTGTGTGACCTTGGATAAGTTTTCCAGATTGTTTTGCAGTCTTTCACTGTAAAACATCAATAATAGTACCTCATATGGGAAAAAGAAAAGGAAATAAAAAGGTTCACAGCAAATATATGCCACATTGGTATGGACTAGTCTTAAGAAATATTAAGGAGCTGGGTGGTGGTGGCACATGCCTTTAAACCCAGCACTTGGGAGGCAGAGGCAGGCAGATCTAACTAACTAACAAGAGTTAGTTCCAGGGCAGTCACGAAAAACTACAGAGAAATCCTGTCTTGAAAATCCAAAACAAAAAGCAAAAAACAAAAACAAAAACAAAAACAAAAAAGAAATATTAAGGGGAGCCAGGCAGTGTTGGCACACACCTCTAATCTCAGCACTAGGGAGGCAGAGACAGGTGGTAGCTCTGTGAGTTTGAGTCCAGCCTGGTATACGGAGCGAGTTCCAGCAGGCTCCAAAGTTACAGACGACCCTGCTTGAAAAAAATCAATCAATAAACAAACAGACAAACAAACAAACAAATACTAAGGGATTAGGAGTTCAGCAGTTAAGAGCGCTTCCGGATTCCCAGCACTCACTTGGGCATCTCACAATTACCTAAAACTCCAGTTCTAGGGATCTGACTAACTTGTCTGGTCTCCACCACCATCTAACACACACAACTTAGAAAGAAAAAACTGAAAAAGAAAAAAAGAAAAAAGAATTACACACATACGCACACAAATTAGGTTACCGTGATTGGGAAATGTCCAAATGGGTTTTATGAACAAAGAAATTTCGAAGATGAAGATTCATGTTATAACACTATTAATCATGCCCTCTGTTCTGATCCCCAAGGTTTTTCTGAACCCAAGCCTAATTGTATTACTACCACTAATTAACCAAAATTTCAGTAAATTTTAATCTTGTTCATTTACCCCCAAAGATTAGAATTCCTACTAGTCTACATATTCTAGTCCTTAAATACTTTTGACTTAGTGGGGGAAGTTTTGGATTTCCCGCTACACTAAAGAACCAGATATTTACTTCATAGAATTAGGAGTTTTCTTTGCACTTTCAGATGAAAGAGTCCAAATAAACTGAGCAGGGAAGCAAAGCGTTGATTCAGTTTTGGATAATAAAAGCTTAAAGTGTTTTTAATCAAGAAGACTACCTCTGCTTTGATTTGCCACCTCCAGAGTGGCTAGGAAATGTTGTTTCAGGAGTTGCTGGTTTACAAAGTTACGATTTATTATCCACACTAAAATCCTGTAAGTAGGCCTGGAAATGTAGCTCAGTGGCAGAGTGCTCACCTACCACATACAATGCCCTCAACTCAGCAGCCAATGTGGTGGAAAGAAGGAAAGTGGAAAGGAGAAGTATAGAGTAGATAGTAGTCCAGCTAATTAACACTCGGAAGCAAGCTCAAGACTCTATTAAATCTAAACTGTACCAAAAAGCTCACGGAGTTTGTGCTCTGGTGAATTGTACTTTGATGAGTTAGAAGACAAACAGGAATTTACTCATAGGTGCTGGTTTACTGTGAACTCTTGAGAGTATCTGCCAGGTCTGTTAGACTCCTCAATCAGAATCTGACTTGATGATGTCATCTGACTTGCTGACCCTGTTAACTGGCCTTCATCCCCACCAACATTTTGAGTTTTCTGCTGTATAACTAAAAACTCTGTAACCGCAAACAGCAAATGCCAGGGGATCAGGGTCCACATTTTGTGCTTCATTTAAAAATACCAAGAATGGCAACTTGTTAGAAACTTCCAATTACTCTGCTTAACACAACAGATTTGTTCCTATCCACAAGGCTCACTGACATTATGCTCAAGAAGAAAATGTCATCGCTGTAAGCCTACCTTAGTCTTTCCCAGGCTACCCTTGGTCACAGAATGCCGCTTTAATTAAAGCCCTGATAGGCTGGAGAGAAACAAGCCCGCAGAAAGCGGCTCTTTTAAGTGCACCAACTTTAAAATTATTTCCTTCTTGGACAGTATTAATATAGAGACCGCAAATGCAAATACTAATATATGCAAAACAGTGTCAAACTCTATTCCATGCTTTGTTTGCCAACAGTACTCAAAACGGTCAAAAGGCACCTCCTGAGGACTTTAACTTGCAGTTGTAAAAAGCTTGCTCCAGTTGTTTGAAATATGACGATTTGGGCAGGCCAGAGTACATACAATGCTGGAAATCTGCAGCTGGTCACTGGTAGAGTACTTCCACAACAGGTTTTATTTTTTTCTTGACTGTTTGCTCTAAGAAGCAACCAACCAACCAGGTTGGCAACTAACTGTAGGGCTTCTAAGTAAGGACTAGTATCGCACTTAGGAGTGATTTACAAACAACTACTCCTCCACCTAGTTACGTAACCTTCGCAAGATCAAGCCAGTTGGATTGTTTTTAAAGCATCCCCTCCGTGACTGGAAGGAATGCAAAAGCCAAGAAATATCAACTCAAGGCCCAGGAGGCTATGGTCAAGTAATGAAGGCGTCTGTGTTGAAATGCGGGCGAGGGAGTCTATGCGGGAATGTGCCTGTGTATGCCAAGTGTATGAACGAGGGCGAGAGGGCACACTAATTCGTTCACGCACGGGGGGCAATGAAGGTAGACAGTCCCGGAGGGCGTGTGTGGATCTCGCTTTTAGGGTTTAGGAAGCTGAAAGCCGCGTCTGCAGTGCGCACGCACCCAGGGAGCGTCCGCGCCTGCCGCCGTGAGCAGGTCGTCAGGACCGAGCTGCGCCCACCGCCGGGGTGAACAGAGGGGACTGGCGAGCTTTCAAACCGCGGCCAGCGCCTCCCGCGAGCAGCAGTCGGCACGAAGGCCGGGGAGGCGCTCCGGATGTCAGCGCCCCGACCACCTCGCCTCCGCTCCGGCCCGCAAAGCGCTCCGTCGGTCCCCACCCGCTCCGCCCACCGCGGTCGCGGGAGCCGCGGAACTCACCCCTCTCCAGCCGGACGGGTTCGCCCAGAGCCGCCATCTTCTCTTCGGCGATGCGGACCCACAGGAAGTGACGACACAGAGGCCGCGGTGGGCGGGGCCGGGAAGCCGGAAGGTTGAGGATGGTTAGTAACGCGAGAGCCAGAAGGATGCGGCTTCCCTACCCAGACCTGTGGCGGCTGAGGGTGCGCGGTCGAGGTGTTGTTCGCCGTTCGTTGGTCTGTGCTCGCCCACTTTCAACCATCTGAGGTTGGAAAGAACCGATCTCCCGACTTGTCCCCTGCCTCGGGGAAGCCATGTCTTTAGTTACAGGCCCTGCTTGGTCCGCGGCAGCCAGCCTCTGACCTTGGACTTGCACACTGACCGTCTCTCGACCGGTTTCTTCATATCCAAGACTCTTATAAAAAAAATAATAGTAATCTACAATTCGACTCTTTCCCACAAGTCTGTTTGAGCAGAAGGGTAGACAATACATAGTAATTGGCTGAGAGAGAAAATGCTTTGGTGCATCTCTAAGTAACGTTTTTAATTGACCAAAATCTTTTGTAAGTGAAGTATGAAGCTTATATGTTATTTTGTAGGTCCAGTTTCTAATTTGTAAAAACTTTTTGTATGTATAGGTGTTTTGCCTGCGTGAATGTCTGTGCATCATTTACATGCCTGGTGCCTATGGATGCCACAAGAGGGCATTGGATCTCCTAAAACTGGTATTAAAGATGGTTGTGAGTTGCCATGTGGGTGTTGAGACTCTAACCCCAGGCTGGCTGGAAGAGCAGCCAGTACTCCTAATGGTTGTGCCATCTCTCTAGCCCCTCATAGGGCACTTCTGAAAATTTTGTGAACCCACGTCCTTTTAGTCCCTAATTTAAGTGAGATAATTTTCATGAAATTTGGATTTGACTAGCAAATCCCTTGATCTGTGTTCAGTTCTCAACACTTCCAGAACAGGATTGGTTTAATACCTAAGTGATGGTCGGGGATGTACTCCTATATATTATTAGGTAGAAAGTCTTCTACATATTATTAGGTAGAGCCAGTTCAGACTTTTGTGTAAGACTTAACTGAATTCTACCACTGGGTAGTGGTTGTCAAGCTTCCTCATGCTCGGTGCAAATTATGTAGGTTTTTTTTTTATGCTGATAGGAACTATTCTTATGAACTGGGGTTACACATTAACTTTTCCTTTCCCTACACTTTTTTTTCAATGCCTGAGAATCAAACCCACAGACTTTTATGTGCTACACAAAGGCTCATCTGATGTAACTCGTCTGAGCTACATCTTCTATCCTCTGCTCCATTGAAGTAGTCTTTTTTTCCATGTCTTGATAATTGTGACATAATCATAAAATTCCAGAATTCCAGGTTTAAATAGAAGACCATAAAGATTTCTAGGGGATAAAAAGTCACCCTCTAATGACTAGTAATCAGAATAGGATGCACTTTTCATTAACATCCCTAGAAGAACTATGCAAGCTATACAATTTGATAGAAAAGTAACTACCAAACTCGAATTCTCTATTTGTTTTCTAGAGCTTCCATAGCAAAGTATAACAAGTGGAATGTCTTAAGACAGCAGATAGTTGTCTCACGTTTCTAAAATGAAGGCACTGTGTTCTTACTGAATCTACAGGAACCCTTCCTTGTTTCTTCTTGGCTTTCTAGAAGTTTCCTGTCAGTCTTTGGTGTTCCTGACTTGCAGTTGTGTTGCTCCAATCTTTGTTTCATTGTCATGTGGCACTCTATTATTTCATCAGAGCATTTACTGATAAGAACAACCAGGGGCCTACTCCAATCCAATATCCTGTCATCATAACTAGTTACTTAAGCAGGGGACCTGCTTCCAAATTGATTCTTAGGTACATTTTTTAAAGGGGAGGAGTCAATTTATTATACATATGAAATTATCAGAAGTAAAGGTATACCAAAAGATGTTTTAGGGCCATGAGTGTAGCTCAGCATTTGAACATTTGTCTAGTGTGTCTAACACCCTGGGTTTGAGCCACAATTTCATGTTAAACATGTATGTTCTAAAAAATTACTTTCCATGTATAATTTCTCAAAAGCAACTAGCAAATATGCACTATCAGAATTATGAAGTTAGGCTTCAGCTGTAGCTCAGGGGTAGAGTCTAGCCCGTACCTGGCCCTTGAGTCCAATCATCAGAAAAACAGAGAACCAATGAAGATGATTCTAGAATGCTTGTTTTATTAGTATCTCAAGAGAAACAGAACCGACAATGTGTATACTCACACATGCATGGAAACACACACAGATTTATTATGAGACATTGATTCAAGTGATCATGAAAGATAAGGAGCCTCATGGTCTGTGGCCTACAAGAGATGGGGAAATACAGGAAACAAGATGGTAATAGTTTCAGTACAAAGTCAAAGGTTAAAAAAAAGCAGAGATGTTAACGGTGTAACTCCTAGCTGGTGGTTGGAGACCTGATGCTCAGAACCACTGCTCCAAAGGCAGAAGACGTATAACCTGTTCTAACCTGAGAGAATGCTGCCCTTGTCTGCTCTTTTGTCCTATCTAAGCCCTCAAAGGATAGATTAGATGATGCCTACCCACATTGCTGATGGTGACCTTTTCTCAATTTATCAAGCAAATGCTAAGTAAGCACTTTCACAAACACCCTGGCCCCATCCAAAAATAATGCTTTATCAGCTATCTGGCTATCCTTTTGTTGTTTTAAGACAGGGTCTCTCTTGTAGCCCTGTCTGTCTTAAAACTTGCTATGTAGACCAGGCTGGCCTCCAACTTACAGAGGTCCACTTGCCTATGTCTCTAGGGTTCTGCAATCAAAGGCTTGTGCTATTATCTCCAGTCTGAGCATCTTTTAGCCCAGTTGAGTTGATACTTCAAGTTAACCATTGGCAGTTTTCTATTGAGTTTAGGGGAAAGGCTGCAGCCCCTGTGGGCAACAGGCCTTACTCCAAAGTAGGGGTGAGGTAGATTATCTGGCCTGGGTCAGGATCCCAGTTTACCTACAGCAACATTTTTCCCCAGGAAGAAGCCATATTCATTTAAAGTGTCAAGACCATGAAACTCAACTGCGAAAAACTCAACTTGGATAACTGCCACGCGCTGCTGGAGCTGGAGATGAAATCAGGCCTCAAGTCAAATCTCCGTGAGCTCAAAATCAAGATCGCCAAGCAAATCAAACTTGATGGTTGCTTGGAAAGTGATCCTAATTGTTGTTCCAGTTTCTCAACTGAAATGTTCCCAGAAAATCCAAGTCCAGTTAGTGTGTGAATTGGGGAAAAGTTTACTAGGAAGCATGTATTCTTTATTGCTCTGGGGAGAATTATGCCTAAGCCAGCTCAATAAAACCATGCAAAAAACATAAGCCAAAGTGTCCCAGAAGCCAAACACTGACTTTTGTGCATGATGCAGCCTTGAGGATTTGGTCTTCCCAAGTGAAACTTTGTGCAAGAGGATCCACTGAACCTGGGTGGCAGTCGGCTCATTTAGACATAGTGTGTCAGATCAGTGACAGGGAATCTGAGGCTCTCCTGACATCCATGGGCGTCCAGCATGTATATTTTGTGTTCAGTCACGCACACAAAATAGATCTTCAAACCCCAAACAACAGTTACGGTCCTTTTTTCTGAGTCTTCAAAGTGCTGGGATGATATGCACATGCCACCACAAACCTGATTAGATGTATTTTAATAAAACGAAAATAATGAAAAAACAAAAGCAATAATATTAAGTAAGGTAAAACTTGTTATATTTTATCTTGGAATCAAAGTTGTTTTAGTCTCATGTTTTCAAATAGAAATAGTCACTCTTGGTTACAGATATAATGGAAAGGTATAGGAGACCTGCATTACAAATACTGTTTGAATGGTTGGAGAGTGCAGACAATAGGGCCAATAAGAGGGCTGGTGGGTGCATAACTTAAAAGTACTTGTCACCAAACCTGAAGACCTGAGTTCAGTCCCTGTAATGTGCAGTGTAAGGAAGAACTGACTCACAAATGTTGTTTCTGACCCCCACATATATACCATGGTACATACCCTTCCACAAATAAATAAATGAAAAGAGGAAAGAATAGAAAAGAAACACTTAGAGATTTCAAGGGCTTAAAGATTAGATGATTTTCTTTGTTAGATTTATAAAACCACCATTTGGTGTTTGAATCTCACTGAACTGTAGGTGGTCTGTGGATTTGCCACCCTCGATTCCTAGTTCAGTTATCTGTGCCTGACAGAGGTGATAACACAGGACTAAGTCCATGCCTGGGCAGAACATCTTCTCTTAAATATGACTAGCACATGGTGCACAATGTATTTGACTTGTTTGGTATAACACTATAACATTTGGAGGAGCGTCCTAATTCTGTAGGAGGAGCATCCCAAAATTATGGAAAAGTAGTAGCCTACATATCAAGGGCTCTCTTTTCCACTCAAAACTGGACCACTGTGGGCTTGTGTGGTCTTGAGAATAGTATAGTCTCACTTTTGATGAGTTTTCTCATCAAAAACATTGAAGAAGATCTGAAAATTACTTGATATATACATAATATATAGCAAATAATACAAATATTTATGTAAATATATATTCTTTAAAACTTGGAATTTAATAAATCAGAATCTTGTAGGGAGAGCAGGTCCTTTGTCTCAGCTGCCCGACTAGCTTACACCCGAAATAATCACACAGAAATTGTATTAATTAAAACACTGCTTGGCCATTAGCTCTAGCCTCCTATTGGCTAACTCTTACATCTTAATTTAACCCATTTCTCTTAATCTGTGTATCACCACGAGGTTGTGGCTTATGGGGAAAGATTCAGCATGTCTGATTCTGGCAGCTCTTTGGCAGTTCTCTCTGACTCTGCTTTCTTCCTCCCAGAATTTAGTTCTGTCTTCTCCGCCTACCTAAGTTCTGCTCTATCAGACCAAGCAGTTTCTTTATTGATTAACCAATGAAAGCAACACAAATACAGAAGGACCTCCTACACCAGAATCTCTAGGAAAATCTCTGGTAATATACATTTTTCTTATGTGTGTACTTATTACTGTATAGGTGCTGAGGATTGAACCCAGTCCTTATATATGCTAATAATTCTGGAATCAACATTTTTCAAACTCAGTGGTTCTGACACATTCAGAGTGACTCAGTGAACTCTTTTTGGGGTTCAAAAATTATTCCTGGGGCCTTTTCCAACTAAAATTATTTTTTTTTCATTACAAGAGCACAGAGGCAAAGTTATCAAGAAAATTACTAGAATCATAAAAAGAATATTCTTGTATAGAGGGTAACATGTCCAATTGATTTTAGAATTAGTTTTATAGTATTTGAGGCACAGGTAAAGAAGAAAATAGTTCTAGGAACTGCTGCTGAGTGGGATAGGTATGATTCAACATGACAATCCATTTGTCCTTAACATGAAAAATGAGAGAACCAGCTGTTGTGCAAAGAAAGATCCCTTCCGAATGGGTAGCTCCATAACAGTTGGGGGAGACCCGGAGAGTACAGAAGGCGTGGGTCAGTGTCTTGTATCTCAGAGGCAATTCTGAGCCTGAATGAAAGACCAGCTTTAGCTCTTATGCCTCTGCTGGGTTAGGAAGTCACCCACCCTGCCTTCTAATCATAACTTTTTCTTCCCATGGAAGAGATCCTCTTCTCCAGTTGCCTCTCCCTGTCACTTCCTGCCTCAGAGATGTAAGGGGACTTTAAGGTTAGAAGGAGAAGTCTGCATCTAGGCAAATCTAGTGAAAACTAAATTATGCAAATTTAGTTTTTGAATAGCAAACAAGAGTCCTAAGTAAGCTGCCAGGCAATCAGAACTTTTTTACCCTAAGAGATTGTAATCACATCAGTGAAGCAAAAGGGGAGTAGGTAGGCAAACCCGGGGGCAGGAGGCTGTCTAGGGAAAGAGGGAAAATGGAAAGGAATATGATGAGGCAAGATGCTCTAATGGTTTACTGCTTTATTGCCTGTAGATTTGTACATAAATAGTCACTACTGTATAAAATAGGAATTGTGGAGGGCTCTATCTTTTAAAGGTTTTTGGTAGAGCAATTAAATCCTCAACTTACTGTACTTTCCCCCAGCAGAGTTTATATGGTATTTATTCTTTAGAAAAGTAAAACCTTGGGCAAATACCTTATTTTACTTAATGTGAATGTCATGGTCAAATGCAAAATAGTTGGCATTTAAAATGAATTAAGTGTGCTAAGAATGTAGCTCGGTTTGCCTGGCAGGCAAGAAGCCCCGGATTCCCCAGTACCACATAAACCAACTGTGTTGTTCCGTGCCCTTAGTTTCAACACTTGGGGTTAGAAGCAAGATCAGAAATCAGAGTTATTTTTGGTTACATATTGAGTTTGAGGCCATCCTGGACTACAGGAACCCTTCTCTCTAAACAAGCAGATAAACAAAATTAGTTAATATACCACAGTACTTGGTCTAATCAATTAAACTTGAAAGTGTGGAGAAGTCTCTTCATCTTTTGAAGGAAAATTGTTGTTAGAGAACTCGACTCTCACTCAGAGTTTCAGAGATCTAAAGTAATCTCTGCTTCTCTTGTTCGATGGATTTCAGATTAGACTAAAGTGTGAGAGTTGACTTTTTAATGTCAATTGTTTCATCATCACTCTGAAGTGCATATAAGACACAGCTTGATGTATTTTTCTGGCATCCTCCTGACGCACCCTTGCCCTAAATAAATCTGTTTGCCAGGATCTTGTCGCTTAAATTAGCCATCTCAAACTCTTGGTCCTGCCAACACAGGCAAACGTGCCAATGTTCTCAGCATCTCCTGGCACATGAGCTGTTGCCTTTTCTTTGGCTCTCTATGAGTACCTGGGGCCATCATACTTCCTTTGCAAGTCTGATGGATTTGTCTATGAATAAGAATTCAGGATTGGTTGGACTTGCTCTGGGGTCTCTCCAGGGTGTGTGTCCTTCACAAAGTATTTTCAGTTACACAATGTATATTGTTCAGAATTTATCATGCGCATACTTGCAGACTGGCAGAGCCACCTGCCAGAGATGAGAACCTTTTAAGTTGTTGTCAAACGTCATAAAATATGTTCCATGATTAATTTTGTGGGTACAGACTGGTTTTTGCACAGAGTCCAAAATTTGGGATATGTCACAGTGACTAAATGGCACTGGCATGCTGAATGAATTTGGAATTTGTTTTGTCAAGTGTGGGAGCAGGCACGCAGATGGGCTTTGATCCAGTGGTGCTGCTTGGAATTCTCATTATAGCAATGATGTCACTTGTCACGTGGAGTTGGTGATAATCCTGCTAAATTATGAAAAAAGCATGGCAAGAGGAAGAACTTAGCTTGGAAAGTTTTCCCTATTAGTTGACTTTGACTTAAAGGACATCAGCTTAGTTTCTAGGCCTTAAAAACATACTTAGTAGAAATATATGCTGGAGAGGAAACCTGCAAACTTGAAGAAAGACCTACCTCATAGGAGTACTTTCTCTTTTCAGAGAAGATGAAACAAAACAGAGTTTTAGATTAGATCAAGAAAACACCTTTCTATACTATCTAATAAAGGCCAAGGAATTTTGCTTCATAAGAAAAGCTTTGTTCAAAATAGCAGCAACTGTGCTGGGAAGTGGAAAAATGCAAACAAAACTTTTATGTGACTAAGAAGCACAGCATATTTCTCACCAAGTTGGTACATCACAACACTTCAGGGTTTAAAAATATGCTCATGATGCAGCTAACAGAGTGCTTAGAGGGAAATTGATAGTTTTAAGTACCTATGTTTAAAAAAAAACCCAAAACCAAAACAAGATCTCTTGAGAACCACATGGTAACACCAAACTAAACAGAAGGAAAGGATGACAAAGGCTTGAGCAGATGGAAAGGTAAATACAGACAACATAGAACAGAAAACCGAGCAGAAACCAGAGCACTGGGAAAACTGGAGCCAATATTTGATCTCTTCTTTCTTTCTTTCTTTCTTTCTTTCTTTCTTTCTTTCTTTCTTTCTTTCTTTCCTTTTCATTCCTCTTTCTCTTTTCTTTCCTTCCTTGAACTTCTTTCCTTCCTTTCTTTTGTCTTTTTTCTTTTCCTTTTTTTTTTCTTTAACAGATTCTTACCATGTAGCCCTTGCTGGTTTGGAACTCATCACATGGATCAGGTTGCCTCTGCCTACCAAATGCTAGTACTAAAGACCTATGCCACCACACCTGGCCTGCATCATTTTTATTTTGTGAAAAGACCAGCTCAATGGAAATTCTGTAACAAGGTTGATTTTTTAAAAAAAGGAATATCAAAATTGGGAATAAAAGAGGTGGCATAGCATTACTATCAACCTGTAGGAATACAAAGTAACATAAGGAATACTCAACATTGCTGTCTGTCTCCAGACATGCCCATAGCACTACATATACTATATATAGCCATATATAATGCAAATTGTTACCTTTCTGACAGATGCAATTCATGCCACAGGTTTACAATGTAGTTTATTTTAATTTGAAAATTGCCAAACATGGCATGAATGTTTATATTTTCTCAAACCTATAAAAATTTGGGGGGCATATTTCTGTTTAAAAGTTCTGGTGTAGCACTTAGCATAAAATATATTTTCAAATTCTAGTTTTATATTTGTGAATCCGGATTAGGTAAAGCTTCATACATACCCCGGAGTGAAAAGCCATGTGCCTTTCCCATGAGAAACAAACCCAGAGATGTTATGTGGTACACCTATGATAGCCCCACCAAGCCACTGTGGGCGAGTCCCAGTCACTGTTATTTGTACCATGGTGCTAGACTATGGTTTCCATAGCCAAGTGCACTCATGATCTGTCCTGGCTGCTGGAGCCCCAGCCAGCACATATAGATTGTACAGTAGGAAAACAGAGGCTAAGGCGTTGCCCACGAATAAAAAGTTCCTTCCCTGGCGAATCAATGGCCTTTTTTTTTTTTTTTTGTTCTTCCAGTGTGTTGAAATGAGCATCTTACTGCATGACTCTGGCTAGCCTGGAGCTTGCTGTACATGTATGTGTCTGCTGATTTCAAACTTGAGGTGCCCTAGCTTCAACCTCCCCACGCTAGAACTTCAGATATGTACCACCACAGTTGTTGTGAGCCAGCAGGTTTTAAGCATCCTTCTTTTGAAATTCCACATCATATTTTAACCTTTGTTTCATCTATCAGGACTTTGTTACATGCCTCTGTCTACTGCAAAGGAACTAGAAAATAAACATGTGTATTTGTATGTATGTATAATGCTACGTGTTGATGTGAAAAAACATCTCACAGAAGCAACTTAGGGGAGGGAGGATTTGCTTTGGCTCACGGTTTGACAGGGAAGCATAGTGGAGTTCACGGCAGTGCAGAGCATAGCTGGGCTCCTATGTCACAGTGCAGTATACAATGCAGTCCACGGCTGGGCTCCTATCGATACAATGCAGTGCATGTTTGGGCTCCTATATCACCATACAGGATACAGTGTGGTGCGTGGGTGGGCTCCTATGTCTTCACAGTGCAGGATACAATGCAGTGCGTGGCAGGGTTCCTATGTCTTCACAGTGCGGGATCAGCCAGGCAACTCTAAAGTATTCACTGCTCAGGAGGCGAGAACTGTCTGATGGAGTTCTGCTCTCAAGGAACTTTCAACCCATTTGGGCAGATGAGAATCCCTGGGATGCTTCCACTCACAGGTTTGGAGTTTATTCCTCTTATGATCTGAAGCACTAGATACTTTAAACTTCAGACTCATTTAGTTTGCAAACAGACTCACTAAATTCAAGAAACCCATATCTCTGTGTTAACCTAAACCCTGTTTGAAAGTTAGTATTTACTTAGGGAACAAAAGTTGCAGCTGGCCATGGTGCACACCTATAACCTAAAGACTAGAGAGGATAGGGCAAGAAAATTAGGAATTTGGGGCTAGCCTAAGTTACACGGCAAGACACTGTCTCAAGAAAAAGAAACAAAGAAAATAGAAGTCCCACATATGAAAATTAAAACAAGGAAGTAAATGCCTTCACATCTCTTTTACTCTTCCTATAACTTTCCAGGTATAGAGAAAAATCTTAGCAGTATTAGAATAATTTTTAGCTACTCAGTCTTTCCCCTCATCCAGTCAATTAAATGGTTAGCCAGAAGACAAACAGGCTGAGAAAACAGCTTGGTAATTAAATGTAGCAAGTATGTCTTAATTACTCAGTGTGGTAAGGTACTGTGCTGGGCAGTAGGGAGACTAGTCTCTCAAACAGCTTATACAGACAGTGGGAGGGGGATGGGACACAGGCAAAAGAGAGCTAGTGCTAAATGTTTTTATTGGAGTCCTTGCTATTTTTTGTGGATTTGGCGGCAAGAATTTTGATAGAGATGCAAAGTGGTGTTGGATGGAGTAGGGAGAAATGACTTATCACAGGAAGGAACCAGGGCAAGTCAGTGAGCAGAGGTGATCACTGGGCAGCAACTCCAGCTCCTCACAGTCCTGCTCTGCAGAACTGCACATGGCTCCAAACAGGCCGCACCTGTCCACCTTCTCACACGCTTTTCTTTCTGAGTGATACATTTCTTTTTCCTCCAGAAAACTTTTGCTCATCCTTTAAGCCCAGTATCAGAGCCTGGGGTACAGTTCAGTGTTGGAATCCTTGCCTCAAATGCATGAGGCCCTGCCCTTCATTTTCAGCATCACTAACATAACTAAATAAATAAAACATATTTCCAAATGTTTTGCTCTCTGGTACATGTAATAAAGATCACCAATATTGTACTGTGTTTTCTCAAGTGTTTATGTTCCTTGACCAGAGAAAACCCTACTGTGTGTGTGTGTACATGTGTATGTGTGTGTTTGTATATGCATATGTATTTATTTGTGGGTATTCATGTATATCTGTGTGTTTGTGTGTATTCATGTATGTATGTGTATCTGTGACTGTGTGTATGCATATATGTTTGTGTATGTGAGTCTGTGTGTGTATGTGTATGTTTGTGTGTAATTGCATTTTATTCATCTCTCATTCTTCAGGAGAGAGCAAATATTACCTAGGCTTATTTTCTAGGCTAAGTGGTCGCCAGTTGAGTGAAGCATGGGTAGAGGGAGTGAATAGCAGAGGGGAACACTGTACCCATAGAGTCTTTGTTAGGTGGTTGTTAAAGCAATATTTTCATCCTTGATAATTTTATGTTTTGAACTTCATCTCCTAGCTTAAATATTTCCTTCTGATAGATGATATGCTATCAGGAAGAACAAAAAGAATATGGCTTCAAGCCTTGGACGAATAAGCTAAAATCATGTTTTAATATGCCTTTTAGAGTACTTCCCTGTTATTAATTTAACATTGACCTGCTTATTATGATCCCATTATCAAGGAAACAATTATAAAAATCATTAAGAGCTTCTACAGATCTCAGCCACTGACTCATCTTGCTAGTTCTCAATGAACTTGACCTGAACTTCCCTCATTCAGAATATTAGGTAAAATTTTATTTTTCTAAATGTTACTGAGCATTTCTCCTTGGGTTGATTTTTTTGTGTTTTATTGTTATTAATGCAGAGAAAGCTCTATGCAGAAACAGCTGCACTCTTGGGGCTGTGCCAGATATGGGTTAAAGACCCTTTCGAAAACATTCTGCTCCATAGGAACTAAACAGTACTCTACCCCAGCAATTCTCAAGCCTTTAAGTCTTTCAATTGAACCCTGAAGCGTATAACCATACCTGCATCTTTAGGCTGAAGTAAGGCTTTCCTGGCATCAGAAACCTACACTTTGAATAAAGATAGCTTACCCTTTCTGCTTGTCATTTTTTCTTGTGTTAGCCTCAGGAACTTAAACTTCTTCGCAAACGGACAAACTGCCTTAGATAGTGACTCTCATTTCTTCTAGCATAAGGTTAGAAGTGAGAGCCACTTATCTTGGGTTCAAGAAGTGGTAAATATGACATCAAAGTTTCAAAGGGCCCCAAAGTCCTGGCGAAATTCTGGCATAACCCTCACCTCTTTTCTTCCCCACCACAAGGAGCCTCAACAATCCGCTCAAGAGGTGATCAAGGACAATTCTAACACTTCCTTTCTTATTCCAACTTACCTCGCCATTCTTAAAGCCTAAATCTTTGTGATTAATTCTCTTTCCTGACCACATTCCTCGTTTCCCTCTCCTATCCATTTCTATGCCCTGAAATCTATCTGAGGCAAAAGCCCTGTGGTTTTAACCTTCTTTATGAGTGTCCATTACACATTATTATTCTAAATGAAGCCTGGTCCTCCCAGAGTCTTGTTTTCTTGCATCCTAGCCAAGTGGTATGCGTGCGTGTGTGTGTGTGTGTGTGTGTGTGTGTGTGTGTGTGTGTGTGTGTGTTTCACCCCATGTTACTTTGTGGTAAATAAGTAACACTACCATTATTTCAGCCCCCTTTCCTAAAAATAAAGTATGACTTTTGTGAATTCAGTGAAATAGAAGCTGTTGATGGTATGTACATAAATTTGGGGTGAAATTTTGGACATTGTTTCTTTTTCATCACTCCAACCAGAGCAAGTTCTCATCTCCCTTGAGGAACTTTGGTGTGGAAGCAACGACATCATGACTAACTCTTCTTCCTATTGTAAACATCATCTCATTTGGGGTCATTTCTCATATTCTATGATGAGTTAAGCCTCCAGTTGACCCTTACCCATTCCAACGACATTTCTTCATGATTTCCACCTCCATGTAGATCAGAGGATCTTAACCTTTACAATGGTATGACCATTTAGTGTAGTTCCTTGTGTTGTGGTGACACCCTACTGTAAATTATTTCATTGCTCTTTCATGATTTTGGTACTGTTATGATCTGTAATGTAAATATTTGCTATGCAGGATATCTGATATGCAACTCCCAAGGTGTCTCCATCCATAGGTTGAGAATCGCTGATGTAGATAGTCATTTCAATACTCTGGCTTCTGAGTACTTTGATCTGTTTCTCTGTAATGATCTCATGCCTTCCCAACCTTGGCCACTCATTCCCACAGGATGATCCATTTATATACTATCCTGACACAGAAATGGATGCCTGTCCATAATATCAGCCACTGGAATTCCCTTCTAGGACCACCACCTATTTCCAGCTCACTAAAAGTTCCTTGACTCACTATCTTTTCACTGTCCTTCATATTCCACATATCCTCATTGCATCCTATCCATCCAAGATCTCTGTTCATGATGAAGCTGGCTTTATACACTCTGGCAATTCTCACATGCCCTTCTCTCCTTTGCAGAATTCCATTCCAGTTATTTACAATTGTCTTCCTACTTTGCACCTCTCTCAGGTTATTCCTTGACTAAAGAAAAGGACCCAACTTTATTGTGTAGTCTTATTTTAAAGTCATAAACCACAACATTCAAGGGTCCCTAGAAATTCTGATGAATTTCCCTACTCTATTCACTCATCACAGCACAATTTCAATATTTTTCATTTTCTTTTTTTTTTTGAGACAGGAACTCCTTGTATAGTAGCTCTGGCTGTCCTGGAATTTGCTTTGTAGACCAGACTGGCCTCGAACTCACAGAGATTCATCAGCTTCTCCTCCTGAGTGTTGGGATTAAGGTCATGCACCACCATCACCTGGCTCAATATTTTTCTTTCTCAAACTTTCAGCACATTCTCCTTCACTCTCTGTTGAAATCTTCCATTCCTGTTTCACTGAAAGCATAAAAAAAACAGAAGAGACCTTCTACATAAGACCTGTATCCTTTTTTTCTTTCTTCCTTCCTTTCTTTTCTCTTTCTTTCTTTCTTTCTTTCTTTCTTTCTTTCTTTCTTTCTTTCTTTCTTTCTTTCTTTCTTTCTTTCTTTTTGGTTCTTCGAGACAGGGTTTCTCTGTAACTTTGGAGCCTGTCCTGGAACTAGCTCTTGTAGACCAGGCTGGCCTCAAACTCACAGAGATCTGTCTGCCTCTGCCTCCCGAGTGCTGGGATTAAAGGCGTGCGCCACCACCGCCCGGCTTCTTTTTTTTTCCGAGACAAGGTTTCTCTGTAGCTTTGGAGCCTGGCCTGGAACTAGCTCTTGTAGCCCAGGCTGGCCTTGAACTCACAGAGATTCACCTGCCTCTGCCTCCCGAGTGCTGGGATTAAAGGCGTGTGCCACCACTGCCTGGCTGAGACCTGTATCCTTTCTGACCTCTTCCTGCATCTTTGCCATATGTTGTATGCTTTCCCAGTAGTGGATGTGTGTGTCCATGTTCCTATGTAAAACCCACTCCTTAGCTTTAAGACCAGGTTCTCAGAACTCAAGCCTTCTCAAGGGTTAGAAGAACTACTCTAGCACTTTCAAAGACAAGAGCGTCTCTGCTCCTTCTTCTTAATTTTAATTCCATTAGCATATAAGTACTGTACCTCTCATATTAAAATATTTTCCATCAATTCATATTGCCTTCAAAACAAGACTTCTTCACAGTGAGGTCCATGTATGAATAGTATTCGTTTCTTCTTCCCATTCCCTTTTGAGCTACTTAATAAGACTTACCGAAAGCATTTCACTCAAACAGCTCTGATCTGGGCCATTAGTCAATTGGGAGTCCCTCTTCCCAGCTGATTGTGGGTTGTATCAAGCTAACAATAAGAGTTAATCAGCACACATGACAAGGCCCTGCAGCTGGCAAGGACTCAGAGGAGACAAAGATCAGTGTGTTCAGAGGTAGAGTGGAGAGAGGATGTTCCATGTTGCCAGACCTAGTCATCTGTTCTCAGTCGTTGTCTCATAGGAAACAATTGAGTTCTTCCTCCTTGCCATGCTTACTCTGTTTGACTTCTGGGATGTCGTCTACTTGAGTATTCTCTCATTTCAATGGATAGTTTTCCAGTCTTTTAAAATAGTCCTCCTTTGTCTCCCTGGACTCTTAATTTTGGAAGACTCAAAGGGCCACGTCCTTATCCCTCTTCTGCTTTCTGGCTATACTCACTTATTGTATGATCTCATTCTGTCTCATGGTTGTATGCTCTCTATATTAGTACTAGCTAATGCACTACAATACAAGCTTCCATTATGGTTTTGAATTTTCTAATAGTTACATTTTAAAAAGTATAACAAGGTCAGCAAGCTGACTTTGTGAGCAAAGGTGCTTGTCTCTGAGCATCATGACCTGAGTTTGATCACACATGCACTATGGCACATAAATAAACAATAAATAAACATACAATTTATTTAATTTATTTACAATAAATAAACATAAAATAATTAAGTGAAAAGGGACAAATTAGATCAATTTTAGTAGCACTTTAATGCAACTCTGTATACCGAAAGACTCAACATTTCAACAAGCAATCAATATAAAATATTTAATGATATGTTTCCCATTCTTTGTTCTTCGAAATCAAGTGTTTGTATTTTTGACTTACCTCAGTTAGAAAAGCTTACAGAAGTATTTGGTAGCTATGCATGACTGGAATGGACAGTATAGATCTCTAAGGTGGACGCTGGCTTTTACTGAATCAAAGTGATGCTGTTGTAAAGTTGTGAGGAGGGAAATGATATGACCACACTAACTTAAAATTTTTTTATTTATTTTTTGTTTTGTGTATAGATTGCTTGCTTACAGGTATGTGAACCATGTGCCTGACTGGTGCCTGTGGATCCCAGAAGAGGGCATTGGATCTCTTAGAACTGGAGTCGTTGTTGGTTGTGAGCAACCATGTGGGTTCTGGGAACTGAACCCAGGACTTTCTCTCTGCAGGAACAGCAAGTGCTTTTAAGTATGGAGCCATGCCTCCAGCCCCAGCCAGACTTACATTTAAAGGCCACTGTGGACATGTTGTTGAAAGCAAACTGTGAGGGAGCATGGAGGGAGCAGTGAGAACGTTAAGTAGGTGAACGCTATGAAGTGTGATGGGAGGGAGGTGGTGTTGAAGGCTGGGAAAAGTGACTCTGTTATGAGAAAAAATGAGTAGGATTTCTAGATAGAATTATTTTTTATTCATTCTTCAGTTGAGGGCTGTCTAGGTTGTTTCCAGTTTCTGGCTATTATGAATATAGCCACAATGAACATAGTTGAACAAGTGTCCTTGTGATAGGATGGAGTGTCCTTTGGGTAAATGCCCAAGAATGATATAGCTGGGTCTTGAGACAGATCAATTCCCTATTTTCTGAGGAACTGCCATATTGGTTTCCAAAATGGCTATACAAGTTTCCAATTCCACTGGCAATGGAGGACTCTACCCCTGGCTCCATATCCTTATCAGCATGAACTGTCATTTGTGTTATTAGTTTTAGCCATTCTGATAGGTGTAAGATGGAGTATCAAAGTAGTTTGATTTTCATTTCCCTGATGGCTAAGAATGTTGAACATTTCTTTAAGAGTTTCTCAACCATTTGAGATTCCTCTGTTAAGAATTCTCTGTTTAGATCTGTACTGCATTTTAAAATTGTATTACTTGGTTTGTTGATGTTTAGTTTCTTGAGTTTTTTTTAAAATATATTTTGAATATTAGCCTTCAATCAGATGTAGAGTTGGTAAAAATATTTTCCCATTCTTTAGGTCGTCATTTGGTCTTATTGACAGTATCCTTTGCCTTGCAGAAGTTTTTCTATTTCATGAGGTCCCATTTATTAGTTGCTGATCTTGGTGCCTGCACTATAGGTGTTCTGTTTAGGAAGTTGTCTCCTGTTCCAAAATGTATTCAAGGTTGTTCCCCACTTTGTCTTCTATCCGATTCAGTGTATCTGGGTTTATGTTGAGGGCTTTGACCCACTTGGATTTGAGTTTTGTGCAGGGTGAATAAATATGGGTTTATTTAAATCCTTCTACATACAGACATCCAGTTTGACTAACACCATTTGTTGAAGATGCTGTCTTTTTCCCATTGTATATTTCTGGCTTCTTTATCAAAAATCAGGTGTCCATAGGTATGTGGATTTATGTCTGGGTCTTAAATTCAATTCCACTGATCAATGTGTCTGTTTTTATGTCAATACCATGCAGCTTTTATTACTATAGCTCTGTAGTACAACTTGAAATCAGGAATGGTCATACTCCAGTAGTTCTTTTATAGTTCAGGATTGTTTTAGCTATTCTATTTTTTCCATATGAAGTTGAGAATTCTCCAAGATATGTAAGAAACTGTGTTGGAATTTTGATGGTGCTTATTTGGCTTATTTGCTTAATATGACCTCAAGTTGTATCCATTTTCTAAAAAAAGGAAAATGACATAATTTAATTCTTCTTTATGGTTGATTAAAACTCTGTTGTGTGTTTATGCTACATTTTCTTTATCTAATAATCTGTCAACAAATCCTGTGTTGATTTCATCACTTGGTTGCTGTAAATTGTACCACAGTAAATATTAATGTTTAAGTATCTCTGATATGTTGAGCTAAAGTATTTTAGATATAGAAGGAGAAATAGTATAACTGGGCAATGGAGTATGCCCATCTTGAAAATACAGACATAGCCTTTTCAGTTAAAATCAGTTGCCTCATGGGTTGGGGAGAGATGTTCCCTCTTACTCTTTGACACTCACCACCTGCAACAAATGAGGAAGTCGACCCTCACCATTACCAGCTGCAGCACTCAGGAAAGCAGTCCCTGCTTGCCTTACCTGGGCAGCACCATAGAGCTGACCCTGTTGGTGGAGGCACAGGTGAGCTGGCCTTGAGGATGTGAGAGAGATAGCTGGCCACACCCCCTCATCTGCCATGTAGTGAGAGAAAGATGCCCTCTCTGCTTGCACCTGCCACCTGTAGCCCTTGGGGAAGTGGGCCCTGCACCTTGCCTGGACAGCACAACAGAGCTGACCCTATTGACAGGGCTCTGTCCTTCATCTGCCTTATGGGTGTGGGCAGCGGAGAGATTTCCCTCCCCCAGCCCCCACAAGTGGCCTCCACACCTTACCTGGGAAGCACAGTAGAGCTGCCCTGATGGTCTAGGTGTGAGAATGCTGACCCTGAGGTTGTCAATGCAGGAGATCTGGCGCCACTCCTTGTTCATTGCTGAAAGGAGTGAATACCGGAGAGCTCACCTGGTGGTGAGTCCTGTGGAGAGCTGAAAGGCTGACCAACCCTGCCACTACCCAGGCCCAGAACCGGGAATATGAGTTGACCCACCCCAACATCCACGCCATCCATGATCTATGAGAACAAATGAAGGGGCCGGTCCTGCAGACCCAAAGCTGCAGGACCTCCATGACACCAAGCAACAACAGGATAACCAAGAGGAGTTCCAGTGAGGGCCCAGCATCAATAGTGTAGCAGAAACCAGAGGCCTTGAACCAGATCAATAACTCTTTGAAATGAACATTTGCAAGCAAAGATACATGGACAAAAGGGTTTACTGCATGACTCACTGTGTCACACTACAGCTTCCATGATGAGATATTTCCTTTTATTGTATTCTTTTTTTTTCTCTTAAATTTTATTTTATTAGGGGAGGCATTGCAAGGGTCTAAAGCAGATAGGAAGGGATGGGAAATGAATGGGATCATGGGATTGAGATGTATGATGTAAAAGACACAAAGAATAAATACAAAGAAAGTTTAAAAAAAAGAGAGAAGAAATCAATTGCCTCTCTGGTTCCAGCAATTTGGGGATGTTAAGGGTAGTTTCAAAGGGTAGAGATGGGTAGGAAATAAACAGCAGGCCTAGGGATTAGTATTACAGTAACAAATAAGATAGAGGAGGGAGAAGTAAATAGGAGCAGGGGTGGGATGGGGAGAAGAAAAATGAGGAAGGAGATAGGCAGCTTTAACTAAAGGCTGGATGAACACAGAGATGTGAAAAGCTGTGGGCTTTGAAAACTCCATCCAAACAAAATGAAAATAACAAAAAGTGGGGTAGTGGTGAGGACAGAACAGGGAAAGCTGTTTCACTAAGATGAAATTGGGTATTAAATAGGGGAAGAATAAAACTGCTGCAAAGTGGACAGCGGGCCAAAGTCTCCAGGTAGTGTTAATCCCACAGCTTCGAGAAGAAAGACTACTGACCCGTGTAATAGTACTTTCTCATTGGGACCACCAGCTGGCAAATAACGACACAGACTTATTACTAATTATGAAAGCTTGGCCTAAGCTTAGGCCTTTTTTCCTAACTAGCTCTTACAGCTTAATTAACCTGTTTCTAATAATTAACATTCTATCACATGACTAGGTTACCTTTTCTCTGTCCTGTATGTCTGATTTGTACCGCATCCTGTTGGCATCTCCAATGTGCCTAAATTCATCCCTCTGATTTCCTCTCTCTCTGCCTGGAAGTCCTGCCTAGCTATTAGCCGTCCAGCTTTTTATTACATCAACCACAGGTATACATCTTCACACAGTGCACAAATATCCCATAACAGACCCAAACCATAGCCAAAGTAGTTAAAGCAAGCTTTTTTATTTGTGTATATGGGCTGTCTTCCCCTAAGGCAGGGTTTAAGAGATCCACATTGAATTGGGGAAAATGAAGTTTTCATAACTCAGGGGTAGGGGGTTTTCCAATGGGGGATTTGGCAAGCAAATAAGCAGGGGTTACAGAAGCAGAACATAGCAATAACAAGCTGGTTATCAACCTTCTGAAACAAAGGCATGGTTGAAACAAAGGCATGGTTGCAAGGTGCTCATAACAAGGTGGTCATAACAAGGTGGTCATAACAAGGTGGTCATAACCAACCTTCTGAAACAAAAGCATGATTGCCATTTCCCGAAACAGGCAGCACAGAACTACTTGTAGTTAAGGTTGCAGGTTGGGCATAGCCCAATCCTTGAGAAACAGATTTAACCATAAACAGAAATGAGCCTAGTTTGTCTTTACTATAAGATGGCTTTCTAGTGCAAGATAGAGGCAGGCTTGTCTATCAGCAGTCCCCCCCCGGCCCTGCTTGGTGTACCTGTATTTATGAGACCACCTCGATATGTAGTTTAGAGCACATTTATTTCCACCTTGTGAAATAATGCATGGTTCTGACTCAGGGTTTTCCCCCTCTAGTGAGAGCAGTGGTTCTCAACCTTCCTAATGCTGTGACCCTTTAACACAATTCCTCACGTTGTGGTGACCCCAACCAACCATAAAATTATTTTGTTGCTATTTCATAACCATAATTTTGCTACTGTTTTGAGTCATAATGGAAATATATGATATGCAGGATATCTTATATGCGACCCCTTAAAGGCCGAAACCCACAGGTTGAGAACTGCTGAGTTAGAGGTATTCTATAGGTCAGATATTAGCATATGGTACTTGACACTCTCTCTGGGTTCTAAAAGTGTGCCCTGGAAGGAAGGACTGTTGGCTATAGCTGCCAACTCAGCAAGGCTGGATTTAAAATGGTGATTGCTACTGCTCTGGTCAAGGGTACAGAAGAGAGAATTTTCATGGCACTGTCCCTTCATTTACCTTTGCAGTTGTCACAGGGAACTTTGGGTTCTCTCTCTCTCCCCCTTTCTCTTCTCAAAATTAATGAAAGTATAATGTGAATTTCTCAAGGCTCTTTCTTTATCTCCACCAGTGGTTCCAGGCACTCCCTCCCACTGGCTGAGCCTCTTGACTCCTCCTCTGCTTTGCTCTTCGAGTTTCTTTCAGTGCTACAGAAACTGTTTTTCCATGGTCACCTACATTGTAGGCTATCTTCTCTCCAATAATCTCAGATAAACCTGGAGATTCTAGGAGTCCATGCGTGGATGTCATCTGCCATCTTTAGGAATCCTTATCATTTATAGTTCTTGTACAAAGCATATTGCCTGTCCCTTGCTTAAAACACAACAAATGTTTGTTGCTGTAGGGCAATACCTGCTTTACTGGAGAGACAGCAAAGAGAGTCCCTTGTTTGGGTGGAGAGTATGGAAGGTGGAGCCTGCTGAAAGAAGGGAGGCGAGTAGAGACACCAGTTTTGAGTCAGCAGAGGACAGGTTTGGCCTACTTTTTATTTTGGCCTTGGGTTGGTCTGGTTCCATTGAACAATGATGCTGTTCCCATGTGTGGGAATGACTGAAATGGTTTGATCACGAAGGGACCTTAATCTATCATCTAAAGCCTTCATTAAAGGGAAATTTCTGATGGGTCTTATGCAAAATCATGCCTACAGGAATTTGCCACCAAGTACCTCACCACTGTCTGCCTATACTGAGGCTACAAGTCCAAGCACATGCGAGATGGTATGCTGAATTCAATTCTGGCACTATTTCTCTTCTGGCTAGGACAGATGTCCTCAAGCCTAATTCCAGGCTGGCAGAGGGTTAGGTTTAGGGACAGGGCTGTGTTATGCTGCCTGCACTGGACATGAGTCTGATTCTGTCTGGAAAGTCTGTGGATCAGGGAGATGGCATTTGACCACAAGAAAACAATTTAGGTATTGGACAGTTTTTCAGATCTTAGAGCCTTGCTCTTTTCCTTTAAGTTTTTACAGTCACTGAAGCCACCACTTAGCACCAGCCTTTAGATTAGAGATATTCACCTACAAATAATAATCCCTTGGAGACTGCCACACTCGGCATCTGAACAGAGTCAACAGGGATGGTTACAAGTTTGTCATCAATTACTGTATGTAATTAGATTAGAGCACAGGACACAGGTTCTTTGCTTCGTTGTTGTTTTAATATCTGGATTGTATTTTTTAGCATACTGTTTTAGCTTCCTAATTAGGATAGGGAGATTTGGGATGGTACCCATTGTGTTATTTAATCATACTTTCCCTGGGTAAGGGAGTAGAGGAAAAGATTTTCCTTTTTCTATCAACAATTGCTTTCATTTCTACATTAAGACAGTGGAAACTCATTCCTCCCTCACTCCCTTTAGGCAGTGAATTCGTGGTTGAAAATCACACAGTTGTTAATTTTGACTTTGGGTTTCCCTACTCTGTTTTTCCCCTTCCATTATACCGCCTAGCATAATGCATGAAATTTTCTGGGCAGCACTCCCTTAGGGTGGGGCAAGAAAGACAGCCTATTGAAGTTGTCTTATTTTAAGCTTTGAGTAATCTGCTTTTACATTCACCAAAGTCAAGTTAGTGGCATATTATCTTTTGTTCTTGCTCCTGACATGTACTTAACATTTAAACGGTGTGAGAATGAATCACATTGCATACGTTTCTTTAATCAGCTATGAAATATCCCAGGCTCAGGCCCAGGAACCGAAGGAAGATGGCATATTGCCATGCGTTATCTACTTTCTGGGCTGCAAACACACTCCATTTTTCATGTAAGGCCTTTGTAAGACTCCTGCCATTTCTAACGTTCTGATGTCATTCTTGCCCATTGCCTCCTTTCTGTTGGTGGGAAGTCAACAATTCCTCTTTCCCCAGTTGCTAGCTTTTCTATCTGCTGTTTGGCCAAAGTAAAATGGAAAGGATAAGAAACACCTGCCTTAGACTGGTGATTTAGTTCAGCAGTATGCAAAGCAAATAAACAAAACAAGTAAGCAAACTCTGCCTTGCCAATGGAATAGGCTTAATGAGGATGAAATGAGATAGTGACTTTTATTTTTGTCACTATAGGCTATTATCATTATCTTTTATTTTGCCTCATCCTTAGCTGGTTTATGGAGGAGGGCCCGCTTGTTTGTCCTGCTTGCCCAGAACCGAAATAATCACACAGAAACCATATTCATTAAAACACTGCTTGGCCCATTAGCTCTAGTTTCCTATTGGCTAGCTCTTATATTAATTTAACCCATTTCTATTAATCTGTATATCGCCACGTGGCAGTGGCTTACCAGCTAAAATTCCCAGCAGCTGTCTCTGGCGGCTCCATGGCGTCTCTCTGACTCTGTTTTCTTCCTCCCAGAATTCAGTTCCATCTTTCCCTCCTACCTAAATTCTGCCCTAGGCCAAGGTAGTTTCTTTATTCATCAATGAAAGCAACACAGACAGAAGTACCTCCTATACCAGGTTTATCCCGCTTTGCACATTTGTTTCAAGTTAAATGGATTTACTGCTCCTGATAAACTAAAGACCATCTCAAAACCCCAAGGAAATGATGGAAATTAATCAGTATAAGAATGCTTTCTTGCTGGGTGGTGGTGGCACATGCCTTTAATCCCAGCACTGGGAGGCAGAGGCAGGCAGATCTCTGTGAGTTCAAGGCCAACCTAGCTCTACAAGAGCTAGTTCCAGGATAGCTAGGACTGTTACACAGGGAAACTCTGTCTTGAAAAACCAAAAAAAAAAATGCTTTTTTGATAGTTCATACCATTATTATATATATCATTTATGCATATTTTTTATTTGGATATGGGTTGAATTCCTCTGCTCCAGGACTAAAACACAATCTTATATTACTTTGGTGAACAAATATTTCTATCCAAATGGCTACCACTCAAAATTTGATTTCCCCTTAATTTTTCATACAAGGAGGGGGTAACAACACATTTCATTCGAATTTGACAGCAACAGGAATTGTAAACATTACTTTACAAAGAGCTGCTGTCAAAATACTTTTATGAGGTGGTACTCTGAGACTTTTAGCATATTCTGTGTTTTTGCTGTTCCTGCCATGGAAAAAAGATAAATAAACTAGAAATAGAGGACATAAACTCTCTAAAACCACAGAATTTCTGTCTAAACTATGCTCATTCCTTTTCTCTACTTTTCTTCATTTAAACATTCAATACAGTTTCTACATACTTTAAAATAAATAGTCCACCTATGTTTTCTTTTCACAGTGGCTTTTAATTTTTTGAATGTACATTTGTGTGTAGTGTGTATATGTGTTTACATGTATACGGGTACAAAAACGTGTGCAGGTGCATATACACATATGGGGAAATCAGAAGTTGTGCTGGGTATCTCCTTTCATTGCTTTCTTCCCTATATATGGAGGCAGAGCTTCTTACTGGAATCAAGAGCTCATTTAGGTAGTCTAGTTGACTAGTTTGCTCTGGGTATTTGTATCCTAAGAGCTGGGTTATAGCTGGGCCACTACACTGACTCAAACATTTATGTGAACGCTGGAGATCCAAATATTGTTTCTTAGGTAAGCATGACAAGCCCCTTAACTATGGAGCCAGCCTGCAGCCATTTTGAGTTTGATAGGTATTCACCTCATATCATTAGAGTTGCCTACTTAAAGATGCCTTCGCAGAATCTGCATAGGAGAATGCAAAAGGAACATCCATCCCATGCTGGGATTCATAGAAGACTCTTCACTAATACCATCTTATTTAAAAATCTTTCTGTTTAATTCTCATTTTATTTTTTTATTGATTTTTATTGAGCTCTACATTTTTCTCTGCTCTCCTCCCTCCTCTCCCTCCCCCCTTCAACCCTCCCCCAAGGTCCCCATGCTCCCAATTTACTCAGGAGATCTTGTCCTTTTCTACTTTCCATGGTGATTAGATCTTTGTAAGTCTCTCTTAGTGTCCTCATTGTTGTCTAAGTTCTCTGGGATTGTGGTTTGTAGGCTGGCTTTCTTTGCTTTATGTTTAAAAACTACCTATGTGTGAGTGAGTACATGTGATAATTGTCTTTCTATGTCTGGGTTACCTCACTCAAAATAATGTTTTCTAGCTCCATCCATTTTCCTGCAAAATTCAAGCTGTTGTTATTTTTTTCTGCTGTGTAGTACTCCATTGTGTAAATGTACCACATTTTCTGTATCCATTCTTTGGTTGAGGGGCATTTAGGTTGCTTCCAGTTTCTGGCTATGACAAACAAAGCTGCTATGAACATAGTTGAGAACATGTCCTTGTGGCACGATTGATCATCTTTTGGATATATATTCCAAAAGTGGTATTATTGGGTCTTGAGGAAGGTTGTTTCCTAATTTTCTGAGAAATCGCCACACTGACATCCAAAGGGGCTGTACCAGCTTGCATTCCCACCAGCAATGCAGAAATGTTCCCTTTTCTCCACAGCCTCTCCAGCATAAGTTGTCATCAGTGTTTTTGATTTTGGCCATTCTTACAGGTGTAAGATGGAATCTCAGAGTTGTTTTGATTTGCATTTCTCTGATGCCTAAGGATGTTGAACATTTCCTTAAGTGTCTTTCAGCCGTTTTAGCTTCCTCTGTTGAGAGTTCTCTGTTTAGGTCTGTACTCCATTTTTTATTGGATTATTTGTTCTTTTAAATCCTCATTTTATTGATAAATAAGCTAAGATTAAAGGTTTCATCACCAGGATTTAAGTATTTAGTACATTATAAGTTCTAGTCTACAGTATTTCTATTTTTTGAAACTCTCCCTCAACTCTCCCTCTCCCCCAACACATTCTGATGTAGCCAGGCTGGCCTTCTGGCTTACTGTGTAAACTAGCATGATCCTGTCTGATTGTCCTGCCACCATCTCCGAAGTGCTGGGGCTATGGGATAAACCAGCACACGCAGATATATGCACTACTGAGGATCAACCTTGAGGCCTGATGGATACCAGGAACTCACGCTCCCAATGGAGCTATTTCCCTAACATCTGCTTTTGGACTTTTAAGAAAGGCTTGTACGAGTGTTTGTCTGCATGTATATATGTGCACTATGTGTGTATTTGGTGTATACAGAGGTCAGAAGAGGTCATTGCTTACTCTGGAACTGGAGCTGAAGATGGTTGTGAGCCACCATGTGAGTACTGGGAACAGAACTCAGTCCTCTGTAAAAGTATAGTAAGTGGCCTTAACCACTGACATAACTCCAGCCCCTAGTAATTTTTGAAATTTTTAGTCCTTACAAAGTTAGAGCTATTTCCCTTCCCTATCACATATTTCACTATCTTTACTTAAAAAAGGAAGTATCCATCTTCAATGTAATTAAACTTTGAAGTACTCACAGACGGTCTTGACCTATGATGGTTCCACTTTCAGTTTCCAATTTCACAAAGGTGTGAAAGTGATACACCTCCCCACAAACCAAACATCAGAGTACACAGTGTGATCATTTCCATAGGGCAGAGATAAGCAAGCCTCAAGATGCTGAGCAGAGACAATGTTCCATAGCCCCATCTGGTCACAGGATCAGAAGGCTGAACAAACAGGTGATACTGTGTGTATAAGATAATGTTGATAAGCACTGGTGTTTAATAGGACAGGTGAGGTCCATGCTGACAGGATACAGTATTGATAAGCACTGGTGTTTAGTAGGACAGGTGTAGTAAACACCGTTTGACTGAAGATATTTTCAACTTACAATATGTTTACTGGAATTCAACCTCACTGTAAGTCAAGTATTTATACTTGAAAAATTAAATATAAATTTTCAAAAAGCTAAAATGTGCACAATTTACTAATAATTTTACTCAGATGTTAGATAATATATTGTATTAGTGCTAATGTGCACACAGTATTATGCAAATTTAAACATTTTCTTAGTTATGACTTATAATAAAATGCTTCAAATTGTCCTGTGTGGCCATAACCTCCTTTTAGCTAGGGATAGCTTTTTTCAGACAAATACAAGCAATTGCAAATAAAATGCTCTTTTAAGCACAGTACACTCACCTCCTAGGAGACTTACTAATAATATTAATAGCAATAAGCTAAAGGGTGGGGAAGCAAATGAACCTTTTTAATTGTATGTTTTTAAGTGTGAATAAACAGTTATTCATTGAAACAAATCTTTGCAATTACATTATCTCGTTTATAACTTATGAAAACTGTTGAAAAAACAAGAAGTGACTACTTTATCCAATGTCAAAGTTCTCATTCAAACCCAGATTGTCCTGACATTTTTCACTGTATTGCTAGCTCCTTGTGGAGAGAAAAATTTCCAGGATTTATTTTCCAATGAAGAGTTCTGAAATGCATGATGATGAGTACCTTTAAATGCCAAAACCCAAACAGTTCTTATCAATAGGGAACTGGTGGAAGTTCTGGGTTAAGATCAGAGAACCTTTCACATGTACATCTTATTTCCTTCTGTTTGCCACCAGCTGGAGCTACTGCATAAAACCAAGTCACGTTGAGTTCAGAAGGCAACTCTGAAATAGGAAGTCAAAACCATCATTGTTTTTAAATTAAAAATTTAATTAAAAATTAAAAGATGTGAAGTCGGTGAGGACTAAACAACTGGACTTGGCCAGTTCCGGATTATAGCATTTTGGATAGATTGTTTTGATGTAGACTCCCAATTTAGTTGTATCAATTTTACAGTAATCACTGGAGTGATAATCAAATGTTAATAGCTATACATGCATGTACATACATGCGTGGTATGTTCTTTATTAGTGACCATGGATATAGCAAGCATGTGACCAGTGGTGACATTGGCAGTTATTATTCTGTTCACCATCATTATCACAACTGGAGAGGTACTATATTCACTGTAGGTATAAAATATCACTCAATGTCTTGTGCCTAGTGTATGAAAACTGTGGCTTGACCTCACGTCACTTGGTGTTGGGTCCCTGAGTAAAGTTTCTGGATATTATACAGTGAGGGATTATTACACTGCGGAGCACGAAATGATCACAGCCTTCTTTGTTTTAGAGAATGAAATCATACCTGAACAGTGAGAAGGACAAAGATAAGCTTCTTTTGAGTGAAATGTACTAGCCTACTAAGGATGCAAGTTAACTGTGATGGGCAGTAGGCAGTACTCATGCATGGAGGCAATTCTACTTGGAAATCAAAGCAAGGGAACCTGCTTTTGAAAAGTGCCTTTGAAGTTGGTCAGAGTCTTTGCAGCAGGAGGAGGAATGATGAACATATGTTCTTGTGGAACTCCTATTTCATGTGGACCAAGATCAATGGTCAAATAAGAATGAAAAACAGCCTGGTGTGGTGGTGCACATCTTTAATCTCAGTGCTCAGGAGGCGGAGGCAGATGGATTGCTGAGTTCAAGATCAACCAGATCTACAGAGCTAGTCCAGGACAGCCAGGGCTACACAAAGAAACCCTGCTGAGAGAGAGAGAGAGAGAGAAAGAGAGAGAGAGAGAGAGAGGCATTCTGAAATCCAAATTTTCTACTATTTGTGCCTGATCATGTTGTCTTCAGAGGACCTGGGTTCAGATCCCAGGACCCACATGGTGAATGAGTGACAATCTCCTGAAGTTCCAATGCCAGGAGAGTCAATGCCCTCTTCTGACCTACATGGGCTCATTCATGCATGTTATGTACATACATATACACTAAGGCACACAAGATGATAATATGTAATATAAAAAATAAAGTAAAAACTTAAAATTTGGAAAGCACAAATACATAAAACTTGGAGCTAAATGGTCAGTTGCCTATTTATAATATTTAATATGTGAATTCAGATGAATAATAATTACATATTTAGAAGCGCATACTTAGCAATATTTTGAGCTTATTTATGTCTTCTACTCACATTTAATAGGAAAGTTAACTTTTCTTTCTTGTAATGAACACTTTTTGAGTCATTTAACAGCTGACTGAACCGTTTTTTTACTGTTTAACACAGTACTTTTGGATAGGTCTGATCTATCACAGGAAATTTTATACCTAACATAAATAACTCACTTATATAAAACAGGGTTTTCTTTTTTAGTTCTGGGGATAGATACCGGGGTCTTGTTCATGCTAAGCAAATGCTTTGTACAGAAAAATCTGTAACATAAGGTGTTTTCTTTTGTTGTTGTTGTTTTATTTCGTTTGTTTGAGACAGAGTTTCTCTGTGTAACAATTCTGGCTGTCTGGGAACTCATTTTGTAGACTAGGCTGGCCTTGAACTCACAGAGATCTACCTGCTTCTGTCTTCCCAGTGCTGGGATTAAATGCATGTGCCTCCATTACCTGGACAATATAAGAAGTTTTAAAAAATACCCAACCTGTAAGTATATAGTTGTGAATATTATATTATATCATATTATATTGTGCCAAGGAGGTAGCTCAGTTGGTAATTCCTTACTGAGCAATCATTAGAACACGATTTCAGATTCTAACACCATATAAAAGCAAGGGGCATGGCAGCATGCACTGGCAATTCCATCACTAAGTGGAGTGCTAGGTGACACCACTCTTGAGGAGATGTGAGCAAATACCTACTCTCCTCAAGTGGAAAACTGATGGCAGACCAAAGTAACAATACCACCCAAGTCCAATTGTGACTCAATGAGTGTATGGGGCTTACTTACAGGAATGCGAGTGGGGATAAAGTACCAGAGCATGGATGACTCAAAGGCAGTTATCTGTGAAAAGCCTATCCAGAATGAGTGATGACTCAATGAGGCTGGAATCTTCGAACTCTGTGCATGACTTGCAGGCAGCTCAACATGTCAAAAAGTTTGTTCTAGGTAGTTATACTGGTCTTTCTCTTCCAGGATGGTTCGAATCTCCTCATTGGCTCTTACTGCTTTTATAAACTTGAGGAGGGTGAAGACTTGAATATCTGGTCAGTTTCAGGGACTTCCTGGGACTTTTGAATTTCTGAGTCTTAAAAAATATCACTTTAGTATTTTATGAGTTAAAATAGCTTCCTCCTAGATGGAATTTTTCAACTTGCAGTAAAATGCTGCACAACAGGAGAAACAGGTAGGTCTTGGGAGCTCTCTGGCCAGCCATACTAGTTGAAACAGCAAGACTCGGGTTTAGGGAGAGACCCTGTCTAAAAGAAAATAATAATGTTGGAAGTGATAAAGGGAGACAACTAACATTGACTCCTGGTGAGATCACCTGCACACATGTACATACAATGCATACCTCTCTCTCTCTCTCACACGCACACACACATGCACATGCACACATATGCATATACACACACACATTCTTCCTTCCTTTCAATTTTGTTTTTAATGAGATCTCATGTAACCTAGGTTGCCTCAAACTTGCTATGTAGCTGAGGATATTCTTAAACTTCTAATCTTCATGCCTCCTCCTCCCAAGTGCTGGGATTACAGGGATGTACCACTATGCCTGACTTCCGTGATGCTGGTGACTAAACTCAGGAGTTCATGCCTCCTGGGCAAGCATTTTACCAATGAATCACATATTCATACCGTTTAGTTCTCATTTAATACTTCTTTATTGGATATTTTCTACAAACTGGACACCCAGATTAGCATTGATTTGGTTAACATGTTTTCTCGGAATAATAATACATTGTTGTTTAAAATAAAGGTATTACTAGAAATCTCAGGATTCTGTAATCTCTTTATCAGACTGTATCAGAATGTAATAAATTAAAATCCCTTCTCTTTCCCTGGTGCTTGTAATCAAACTCAGGGTCTGTACATGCTTGGCAAACATTCCAGCACTAAATTACAAAGTAGCAGATAATTCCTTCTTTTTTTGAGGGTTAATTTGGGAGAAAATGTTTCAAACATGTAACATATATAACATGTGCATATGTTCTGAGATGCCTTGCTGCATGCTAGAGACACCTCCCTGTCAGTGATCCCAGAGGGTGAATTTTTGGTAACAAAAGATAGCTAACAAGTGTTACAAGGAACAGTGTCAATAATAAAAACAAATCTGTATTTATAATTGTATTTTTTTTATATTGCCTTGGGTATTTTTGCCTGATTTTCCCTCTTAAATGAGTTGGCTCTTTCACAACCCATTAATATATCAATTCTGTTTGTGAATCACTTGTTACAAAGTTTTATAGGAGGGTGGATCCTCAGCTGAAGTTAGAAGGGTGGTAAATTGACAGGTAGTCCCTAGAGGAAGCCCCAGGGAAAGGTAGAGACCTGGCGATATAAGTTCTGTCTCCCTTCCTCTATTCTGTTTTCTTTTCCCCCTTTGTAGTCTCAGTATTTACTATTATGAGTAGTGGGACTATTATGGGTATCCTAAAATATACACAGAACAACCTGAAAGGATGGAAATCAGAATTAACAGAGAACATCCTGTACCTTAATGTTCGACCATCTTTCCTATGGCACAAAGAGCCCAAATCTCCCAAAAGGACATCAGTACATGGGATGGTTAATACTGCTTGTCAGCTTGATTGGATTTAGACAAACCATGGAAACATATCTTTGGGCATGTTTGTGAGGGATTATAAGGTTAGGTTAGTTAAAGTAGAAAGAAACAGACTTTATTTATTTATTTTTTTAATGTGTGAAGAAGAATACCATAAGTGGGGCTTTAGGACTGAATAAAACGGAGAAACAGCAAGCTGAGCACTAGCATCCATCTGTCCTGCTTCCTGACTGCAGATGCAATGTGACTGTCGACCTCAGACCCCTGCTATCATGATGGAGACCAGACCCTTGAATTATAAGACAAAAAACGTCTTCCTTTCTTAAGCTGCGTTGAAGTTAGACATTTTAACCAAGCAACAACACAAGTCACTAATACAGCCTCTGTGTGCCTCATACTGAAAATGGGAGGAGTCGTAGCCTATTAGAAAATAGGAGTTGGAAAACATCTGTGTAGTGTATTCTTTTTTTCTTTGTATGTCCTCGCCATACACCCGAGTCACTCTAAAACCCAGAGGAAGAAGCTCTGCAACCCTGCTGGGAAGGGATATTCTTGGTAACGGCATGTCTCATCTCTGAATTGAATGTGAGTGCTGGGAAAAAGCGTATTGGCTAACACTTCAGTCCTTCAGTGGAATTCAGATCTACAACAAAGCCTGCGGCTGAGGTTACGTAGTCCTCATCTCTGCATTTCCCCTCACTGAGACAAGCTTCTGTACATTCTCTCCTCTGACAGAAAAAAGAATCTGCTTAGCCCGCAGGTCCTTGTGAGTTGAGAAGATGATAAGAGAGGGTGTTTCTACTGCAGAGATAAGAAATTCAGATCCTTCTCCATGGACCTATCAGTAAATGTCAGAGACAAAAAATGGTCAGGGATGTCGTGATACTTTGTTTTTATTCTAACAAATAAAGCTTGCCTGAAGATCAGACTGCAGAGCTAAGCCATTAGAGGCCAGAGAGTGGTTAGTTAGTTCGAGGCCACCCTGGGTTACACAAAACTGAATGTATCTAAAAGAGAAACAGTGCTCACACAGAGGTGATTCCAGAGCTTGGGATCCCATGCCTTTAATCCCAGTACTGGGAAGGTGGAGACAGGAGTGATAAGGCTGGGCAGAGAGAGGAATATAAGGCAGGAGGAGACAGACGCTCAGTGCACTCTGAGACTTGGTGGAGACACATGCAGTCTTAAGCAGTCTGAGGATCCTGTCTGAGGGCAGGATTGCCCCATCAGTCTGAGCATTTGTAGAGGTAAAAGAACTCTTTAGTGGCTGGCACTTTGCTTCTTTGATCTTCAGCATTAACCCCTATATCTAACTCTGGGTTTTTATTATGAATATCAACTAGAATTTGTGCTATGCTGGTTGTGGAGATGCATGCCAGCAGGAATTGTGGAAGGGGGCAGAGGCAGCAGGATCATGAGTTCGAGGCCAGCCTGGGCTACACATTTTAAAAGCCAGGTGGTGGTGGCGCACACCTTTTATCACAGCCCTTGGGAGGCAGAGGCAGGTGGATCTCTGTGAGTTCAAGGCCAGCCTGGTCTACAAGAGCTAGTTACAGGACAGGCTTCAAAACTACAGAGAAACCCTGTCTTGAAAAACAACAACAACAAAAATTTTATCTATTCTTTGGTTGAGGGGCATCTAGGTTGTTTCCAGGTTCTGGCTAATACAAATAATGCTGCTATGAACATAGTTGAACAAATGTCCTTGTAGAACGATTGAACATCTTTTGGGTATATGCCCAAGAGTGGTATTGCTGGGTCCTGAGGTAGGTAGACTCTCAATTTTCTGAGAAACTGCCATACTGATTTCCAAAATGGTTGTACAAGTTTGCATTCCCACCAGCAATGGATGAGTGTTCCCCTTACTCCACATCCTCTCCAGCATAAACTATTATTGGTGTTTTTGATCTTAACCATTCTGACTAGTGTAAGATGGTATCTCAGAGTTGTTTTGATTTGCATTTCCCTGATGGCTAAGGATGTTAAACATTTCCTTAAGTGTCTTTTGGCCATTTGAGATTCTTTTGTTGAGAATTCTCTGTTTAGTTCTGTACCCCATTTTTAATGGTTATTTGGAAATATTTTGGGTTATTTGGAATTTTGATGTCTAATTTTTTGAGTTCATTATATATTTTGGAGATCAGCCTCCTGTCTGATGTGGGGTTGGTGAAGATCTTTTTCCATTCAGTAGGCTGTCTTTTTGTCTTATTGACTGTGTCCTTTGCTTTACAGAAGCTTCTCAGTTTCAGGAGGTCCCATTTATTTATTGTTGCTCCCAGTGTCTGTGCTACTGGTGTTATATTTAGAAAGTGGTCTCCTGTACTCCTGCATTGAAAGCTACTTCCCACATTCTCTTTATCAGGTTTAATGTGGCCATATTTACATGAAGGTCTTTAATCCATTTGGACTTGAGTTTTGTGCATAGGGATAGATATGGATCTATTTTCATTCTTCTACAAGTTGACATCCAGTTATGCCAGCACCATTTGTTGAAGATGCTTTCGTTTTCCCATTGTATAATTTTAGCTTCTTTTACAAAAATCAGGTGTTTATAGGTGTGTGGATTAATATCTGCATCTTTGATTTGGTTCGATTGGTCAACCTCTCTGGTTTTATGACAATACCAAGTTGTTTTCATTACTGTAGCACTATAATAGAGCTTTATGTCAGGGATGGTGATAAGTTGGCAGATTTTTACTTTAAATCATTTCTCCGTAGTTGTCCTCAACTGGGGAGCATAAAATCCCATCATTGGGTTATATTTTGTTGAGTCATAGGCCAAAGGAATCTCATAGAAACTCCCAAACATACGCACTTTACTGAAGACACGACTTACTTATGTCATTGAACATGGGAGAAGTCAAACTGGTGTTAAAGTATAAACTTTACCCTTATTCCTAATGACTCTCTACCATTCAAGGTACTGGAAGGTGCTCTGCACGCTGCCAGGGGAGAAAGTTAATCATCCATATCACTGACTACAAATTCTAAATCCTACAGCAGTGACCCAACTGCAAAATGCAAGATGCACTGGTTCAACAGTGGTACAAATGTTACGAGAATAACCAACCACTTATAAAAACAGGATTTAAGGCCCACTCCATGAGATGGAACCTGTACCTGACACTGCTAAAGTGGCCAAAGTTCTAAGACAAGACTAAAAGTGAGCCTAGAGTAATACCTACGAGTATTTTTTGCTAACAGAACATAGCAGCAATAACTCCTGGTGATATACTGCTATGACTGTTGATCAGTGCCTCACCCAGCCTTCATTAGAAAAGCTTCTTGCTATAGATAGGAATTAACACAGAGACCCACAACTGTACAATGTGCAGAGAGTGAGAGACTTTGGGACATTCATTCCTAAATGGGATATCTTCATCTAAGCCTTCCTCTCCAGAATCTGGAAACTATGCTGAGAAGGCAGAAATGTAGTAAGAGCCAGAGGTGGTGTACAACTTCAACCAAACAGCGTCTTCCAGACACAATAGGATGGATAAACATGAACTCCCAGATATTGTGACAGATGGACTCCCAGAATTGAGAGGTGGAAATAGACATGGAATTCCACCTTAATGAAAAAGCAATCTGCAATTGATACCTTTTGACAAAGGGAAAAATCAGTTTTCTTCAGTGGAGTCTTAGTAGGTATATCACTCACATTCTAGGGCAGGCCTGGTGCCTAGAAGCAGTTGGTCAACATAAAATCTACTCAATTGTATTTTTGTGGACTTTTTGTTTCATTTTGCATTGTTTGACATGTTTTATTTTACTGGTGTTTTGCTTGTATATTGGCTAGTTTTAGGTCAACAAGCTAAACTCATCAGAGCAGGGAGTCTCAACTGAGACAATGCCTCCATAAGATCCGGTTGCAAGGGTTTTCTTTATTAGTGATTAGTGGGGGAAGGGTCCAGCCCATTGTGTTTGGTTCTGGGTTCTATAAGAAAGCAGGCTGAACAAGCCATGGGGAGCAAGCCAGTAAGCAGAACCTCTCCCTGGCCTCTATATCAGTTCTTGTCTCCAGCTTTTGGCCCTTTTTGAATCCTGTCCTGACTTCCTTTAATGATGGACTACAATGTGGAAGTGTAAACCAAATAAACAAATCCTTTCCTCTTCTTCTTGCTTTTGGTCACGGTGTTTTAACATAGCAATAGAAACCTTAACTGAGATAGCATGTTTATTTTGAAGTTTGTTTTGTATTTTTTTGTTTTGTTTTTTCAAAACAGGGTTTCTCCATAGCTTTGGAACCTGTCCTGGAACTAGCTCTTGTAGGCCAGGCTGGCCTTGAAATCACAGAGATCTGCCTGCCCTGCCTCCCAAGTGCTGGGATTAAAGGTGTGCGTCACCACCGCCTGGTTGTTCTGTATTTT
>PVIU01007256.1:47619-93636 GCA_004026605.1 Ondatra zibethicus | reverse complement strand
TTACACCTGTCAGAATGGCCAAAATCAAAAACACCAACGATTCCCTATGCTGGAGAGGATGTGGAGTAAGGGGAACTCTCATCCATTGCTGGTGGGAATGCAAACTTGTGCAACCTCTTTGGAAATCAGTGTGGCGGTTTCTCAGGAAATTGGGAATCAACCTACCTCAGGATCCAGCAATACCACTCTTGGGAATATATCCAAGAGATGCCCAATCATACTACAAAAGCATTTGTGCAACTATGTTCAAAGCAGCATTGTTTGTCATAGCCAGAACCTGGAAACAACCTAGGTGCCCCTCAATGGAAGAATGGATCAAGAAAGTGTGGATTATATACTCATTAGAATACTACTCAGTGGTAAAAAACAAGGACATCTTGAATTTTGCATGCAAATGGATGGAAATAGAAAACGCTATCCTGACTGAGGTAACCCAAACCCAGAGAGATGATTATGGTATGTACTCACTCATTAGTGGACCCTAGCTATAAAATAAAGGACACTAAGCACTTAGCTCACAAGCCCAGAGAAGCCGAATAGCAAGGTGAACCCAAAGAAAGCATATACAGATCCTGCTGGAAGTTGGAAGCAAACAAGATCATCAAGCAAAAGTTGGAAGCCAGGGGGCGGGGATAGAGGTGGGAGGTAGGGGAGCAGGGGAAGGGGAGAGGGGGAAAGAGAAGGGAGAAGGAACGGGGAGAGCTTGTGGGAGTGGGAGGGTGAAGATGGATTAAAGGTGGACATTGGAGAAGGGAATAAGATATCTATATTAAGAGAATCATTCTAGGGTTGGCAAGATACTTGGCCCTGGGGATCCCAGGTGTCCACGGGCATGTCCCCAGCTAGGTATTCAGACAGCAGAGGAGAGGGTGCCAGGAGGGAGGGGGGCCTTGGACTTCCAACAGGGCAGGGCACCATGCCCTCTTTCAAGGAAGAAGGGAGAGGGAGGAGGGGTGGGGGGGTAGCGGGAGGGGACCGGGAGAAGGGGAAGAAAGTAAAAAATGTTATTTCTTTAATTATGTTTTTGAATGGAAAAAAATAAAACAATGTAAAAAAATTTAAAGGAAAAGAAAGATCACTGGTATGTCCTGATATGAAATTGTCATTGAGCAGGCTAATAAAGCTGGGCATCCAATACAGTCAGTTTATAAAACAGTTTGACCTTTTTTTTCTGGTTAAGTAGAGTTGAAAGTGAGACAAAAACAAACAACAAAAGAAGGGGAAGCTGACTGTCAATCACTGGGTCCTGACTGTTTGGAGTAAATCTAACCTCTAAAGAGAGGGATGGCTGGGACTCTATTTTGCAACATGATCTCGTCATTTGTAAATTCCATCCTTTTAGGAGGGAAATTACTTCTCTTTCTCTTCAATATGTAAGAACTCCTTTCTTGACTAAAGACATTCAGTCTTTGCTATATATATTTCAAACAATCTGAATTTGTTTAATTTACTTGTATCAGTCTGTAACTTTTATACAGTCAGTTTTCATGACCTTTGCTTTATTGTTTTTCATATTAAAGGATATGAAATACTCACCTATATCTTTTAGTACTTGTAGTGGGTAATTCTATTTCTTGCACTTATTATTATAGTCTACATGGAATTTACACTGGAAAAAGCGAAGTAGGAATAACTAATTTTCTGTTTCCTCTGGGACTACCTTGACTCCCCCACCCTCAAAGCAACCTTAGGTGTGCCACTGCATTTACTTTATAGAAGGCTTGGTAAGTCCCAGGCCTCTCTATCTCGCCTAGTGTTGGGGAAGAGGTAGGATTCTATTTGGCCATGGGTCCTCGGAGTTCTCAACCATTTCTCCAGCTTTTATCCCACCATTGAGGAATCTCTTTATTCCCACCTACAATGAATTCCTGCTTCTCCCTCTGCTACTGTTGAAGGCAGTCATGACTCCCTTCTCTCTTAACAGCAACTAGTTCACTAAATTTAAATCACTGGACCTCTTCGCATCATCTTCTCTACAGCAGGTTCAAAATAACTAATTCCTAAAATCTGGCCGTTTTCTACATTGCAATGAGTAGCAAAAGCCCCTTTCCACCTTTTGTTGGAATTAACAGACTGAAAGAGCATGAAGTTATAATATTAACAAGTTGTTCTTGCAAATGGTTTTCAGAGTTCTAAGTACATCTAAGCGTAGAGTTTGTCTAAGCTGATCCAGGAGAATCTCAGAACAGAATTGAACTTGATTTTTAGATTTTTGTCACTAATGGTCCTGCTACAGTAAAAGAGTAGGCTAAACAAAAGGAGAGGGAGTATTTTTAGACACTCATGATGGATCAGCCATTGTATCAGAGACTTTGATATCATCAGCTCACTTAATACTCATGCAGCTCTGTAAGTAAGCATGACTGGACTGCTTTTCTAGGTGGAGAATGAGATTTCAGAGATTGAATTGTCTGCTATCAACATGGAGTAAATGGAGGCGATGGCATGAGAGTTCAATTCTCTCTGACCTAAAGCCTTCTGCTGTCTCTCCAGGTATCTCATGTATGAGACAGAGATGCATACAGAGACGGGAGAGGAAACTGCTAGGGAGGCAATGGTTCACCCTGTAGATAACATAGAATCAGCCCAGGTGAGCCTGGTTATTCATGGAAATGCTCAAAACTGCCCTTGAAGGCTATTGGTATCACTGCAGTTTCCTTGCGTGGCAGAGGGAATCTAGGAAGAGTCTGTCTGGACACACAGACAGAGATGATCTCTTCTCTATGCCAAACCCCAAAGAATACACAATTGGATAAAAAGGTATACATTTCCTTTCTCAGAAAGCTTGGACAGTTTCCTCAACACCTTCACACCCACACACATGGGCTGCATATATGTGGCACTTCAGAGTCATCACGGCCTGGCCGGCGAGCATATCAAAGCTTTCCACACAGACCCTTGCCAACACCTGGGGTGCGGACCTTCTCACCAGAAAATGCAAGGGAGCTTCCCTGAGCTTCATGAGTGCAGCAAGAGGAGACACACACTTTTCTTCAAACCAAGTGCAGAAGTTATAGCCGCTATTGCAAATACATGCTGGGCTTAGAATTTGCTTTTACACATCCCCACATTAGGTGCCATTTTTCATACAATTGAAACCAAAGAGGCAAAACTCTTAAAATTTAAAGGTTTTTATCCGCATTGTGAAAATCTTATTAAACACTTTTCCTTGTGTTCATGGGGAGGTAATGAGATTAATTACTAATATTTTGTAGCACAATGCGAGCATGACCATCCCACATTTCTAAATGCTCCTTCTCTATGCACAAAAAAGCTTTCAAGTCCATTGTGCATGCCTAAAAATTCTATGTGCCCTTTGGGAGAATATATGTACTCACGCCCTCTGTATTCAGAAGCCTGCAGAAGCCATGTGCTGTGCTCGCCGCGCTCACCATCTGCCGGCTGACATCAATCCCCTCTCCGGTTTCCTCCGACAAGGCAGCCTGATAAGAACACTTATGTAACATTTGATAGGCGCTGGCACACAGTAGGGATTGGGCTTGTTTCCTTTCTTGCATTGCCTCTGTAGTATAGCTTTCTCAAAGTCTGAACAAGTTACACTTGAAAGAAGTGAGCAGAAAGAAAAAAATCATTCCCCACAGTCCTACACTTTCTCGGGTGTTGTGAAGGTCAGCAGTGGCCAGGATCCCCTCACAACTTGAATGGGTACGTACTAGTCAGTGCATGGTCAGCACACATCTTATCTTTAGCACGTGTATCGATTGCACACCTGGGAAGTTGTGACAGAATTGATACTCAAGCAAATCTTTGGATTAGCGACTGAGGGAAAGCTGCTGCTCTCCTGAGCAGTGAACACTCTTTTATGCAGACGCCAGATGTGTAGCTTTGAGAGCGTGTCTTTGTGAATGAACCAACCATGGGTTAGATTCATTTCAACAATGTATGGGAGCGAAAGAGCTGGAGCATGAGGAGACCACAGGTGTGTGACACACAGGAAGTGTCATTCTCATCACCGAGTGAGACAGGATGACGTGGACTCCGGAGAAGAGCTACCTACCTGGCTTCCAGCCACCCTCTTGCTCCTAGTAGCTACGTGTTTTGGCCAGGACCTATGTCTCAGAGAGTCAGGTTTTATGCTTATAACATGATGTGAGAGCATGGACTTCACAGGAGTGTGATGAGCACAAACAAGAAAATAGGGAGGTAACGGAGCGCAAACTTCATAAAGCGTAATCAGGTCAGGGCACATTTGGTGAAACGTGCAGCAGAGGACAGATCAGCGGCTGCGCAGACTGCTATGGAGGGTGCCGCACCCCAAAAAGACCAGCAGGAGGGACACTGGCGCCATGGGAGTCACCAGATCTCGCACTGTACTGGTGCATACATAAGCCTGTCTGGCTGATAAAAGTATAGAACTTGATGCACCGCATGCAAAAGGCATAGTGGGAAACCGAAAATGAGAAGGCAGTTGGGCTGATATCAATGTCCCCCCTTCAGATACGAGGACCTGCACCGAGACCTGCATAATGTCACCAGTGAGGGGAAATTAGTACATCAGACAAAGGCTCTGCCTCCATTGGTTCTTCACAACAACCCTAACTGAAAGGAAAGACCTTTTAAAGACTTAGTAAATTATGTGTTTTTATTGCAAGGAATTCGTTAGATATCACATTTTCTTCTTTTTAACTCAAATGTCCCCCCATTATCAGGAGCCAAAGTGTATTCAAGAAGGCTGTGCCCAAAGCAAAGGCACAGACAGCTGTTTACCAGAAGGCATTGATCTAAGGCAGACAATTCCCTCCCTTGTAGGTGGATGCAGACAAGCAAGATACCTCCAGGATTTCTGGGATCTCTCTCTCTCTCTCTCTCTCTCTCTCTCTCTCCCTCCCTCCCTTTCTCTCTCTCTCTCTCTCTCTCTCTCTCTCTCTCTCTCTCTCTCTCTCTGTCTCTCTCTCTCTCTGTCTCTCTCTCTCTCTCACACACACACACACACACAAACACACACCAACCATCCACATAGAAACTCTGGTAGATTGATTTTGAACAGTAAATATTTGAAGACCCCGTTTCACAGGTTATTAGCTGAAATACATAGTTTGGAATTGTGTATTTCTAAGATCAATCTCATTCATAAAGAGTCAATATTTGTAACAAAAATGAAAATGTGTTTATTTAAAGATCAGTTAGCATTGGTTATCCAGCAACAAAAAAGCAGAAGCCTCGGCCATTTCTTCAAGGCATTTGCGCACTGCAGATAATTCTGCAGACACTGTAACCTCTTGCGCTTACTCTGGAGCATAGGGCCACGGGTAGGTGATTTCACCAGTGCACGTGCGATTGTTATTTAAAGCTCTCCAAGGCATACATCTGCATTACCATCTGCCATCTCAGTTGCAATTTTCATCTATGCTGAGCATGGGGGAGGGACATGATCAGTTGGAAGGTGTGTTGAATGTGTGCAAGAGCATGGGGGAGTCCACAGCAGCAGCGATCTGAACTTGGGAGTGCACGTGCCTATGCAAAAAGATGTAGGAATCCATACGCTTTGAAGATAATCCCTTTGAACTGTAGGAAATTAAATGACTAAGAAGTTCACAAAACTCCACAGGCTAGAATGTCTTACAATAAAGTAGTTCAGTTCTGAGGAGTCTCAGTAAAATCTCAGTTACCCACAATTTTAGTGATAAATTTGAGTCTAAACTTTTAAGAACCTTTCCTTTGTGAGGGAATCGACTAAGAATTTGAAAAGATAAACACAAATTAGGAGCAAATACTTGCGAATTAAATTTCTAATTAAGGACTAGTATCTAGAATATGTAAAGAATTTTGAGAATTCAACAATAAAAAAACACAAGCCAATTAGAAAATGAGTAAAGATGCAGCGAGACGTTTCCCAAGGAAAATTTATATGTGACAAATGAGCACATAAAAAGTGTTTAATATCACAGGACTGTTGTGATGCAAATCAAAATCAGAATGAGTTATCACGACATCATGAGCATAGTGTCTAGGAAGTTGTGCGAATACGAAAGACTACTGAAGATAAGAGACCGGAGCACTCACACTCTGCTAGTACGGCTGGGAAACGGTACAGCTGCTGTATAGTATCATAACATTAAACATTTGATTGCCAGAAATTGTACTTCTGGGCACCTATCCATGAAAAACAAGAGATTTTTGTTCACACAAAAGCCTCTACACAAATGCTCAGAGCACCATCATTTGTAATAGCCAAGCATTGGGGACAACCCAGTTGTTCTTCAGTAGGTGAGTGCTATGCACACTGGTACCCCAGAATATTACTCTGGAAAAGAAAGGAAGGAGTTAGTGGTACAGGCAGTGATGACCCTTCAGAGAATACATGGAAAGAGAAAGGCCAGGCCAAAGCCTTCTCCTGTAGGACTCCATGCTTCTCACAGTGCTGAGAAGACAGATTCCCAGAAACACGGAACAGGGTGGTGGTAAGAGAATGGGTGAGGGAGAGGGAGGTCCACCTAGACACATGCCTGATGAGGGAGGCATGTGATGTCAGAAGTGTCCTGAGTATGATGACGTCAACATTGTGGTAGCTCTGACACAGCTCTAGTTCGTCAAGGTGCTTCCATTGTGGGTGCTGCCTAGGGATTACAGGGGTTTCTCCTGAATTATTTCTTGAAGTTGTGTGCTAATTCACAGTTACCTCAAAAAGATACTTTGTAACACGAGGGCCTGCTTGTTGGGGTTTCTGTCTTGCCCAGTTCCCACACAAAAAGCAAATCACACAGAGGTGTACATAAGTTATAAACTGATTGGCCCATTATCTCAGGCTTTGTATTAGCTCTTATAACTTATATTAACCCATTATTCTTATCTATGTGATCCACATGGCTCAGTACCTTTTTCAGCGGGGCAGGTCACATCCTGCTTCTTTGGTGTCTGGACAGGACTGCAGAGGAATGGGCTTCCTCCTTCCCAGAATTCTCCTGTTCTCATTGACCCACCTCTACTTCCTGCCTGGTTGTCCCACCTATACTTCCTGCCTGGCTACTGGCCAATCAGCGTTTATTTAAAACGTAATTGACAGAATACAGAACTGTCCCACACCAATACTTGAAATGAAAACTTAAGCATTCTGGAAGAAAGCGCATCCTTTCCAGTTATGCTTGGAATGGAGACTCTGCTAATGGAGCGGCCACCAAGGCTGTTGGTGAGGTGTCAGGCAGCTGGAAGCAGGGTCTGTTTCCAGTCACTGTCCCTCCAGGTGAGGACTGAGGATCTTCCTTTCCAAGTGATCCATTGGCAGCCTCTTTTTTGTTTTGTTTGCCTGCTTGCTTGCTTTGTTTGTTTGTGAAGACAGGTTTTCACTGTGTAACCCTAGCTGCCCTGGAACTCAGTCTAATGTGAGTGCAGGCTGGCCTTGAACTCACAGAGACCCATCTGCCTGTGCCACCTGAGTGCTGGGATTAAAGACTTGCATCTTTGCACAGGAAGTGTTTTTTTTTTTAAAGAAATACTGACCTATTATTTGAGCTGACCCAGAATATAGAGCTTTACTCTCCACAGGCCAGAGTGGCTTACTTGGGTCCAAGCCTTTGGTGGTCTACACGTGCTTTTTTGACTTTGGGACATCTTGTTTGATTCCTTCAGAAGAATGCAAGGGTTTTTTTTTTTTATTGTTGTTGTTTAGTTTTGTTTGGCTTCTTGTATGGTCAGAGACTGCTCTCTTTTGCTTTGAGCTTTTTGAAATGTTCTTTGGTAAGTAGTAGGACCAGAAACAGGGACTTAGCATCCACTGATGGATTTGAACCCTCCCCTTGCTGTTTGGTAGTGGTAAGAGCACTTCCAGGTCTGTCTTCCAAGTGTGATGGAGTCCTGAGTGCTAGGACACTCGGTAAAGCTTTGATACACCCGTGGTGATGGTCCGACCTCTCCGTTTCACTCTCCTGTTATGATGAGGGTTACTATGGCTGTCAGGGCCAGCAGGATTTGGAAGTGTTAACCATCTGTAAACGTTAGTGAGTGACACCACCATTAGCCCTGTCCTCATTGTGACACTGTGCTCTGAACTCAACGGACACCCACTTGAGTGTTGAAATTTGCTGCGGCCCCTCAATGGCAAGCTGCTAACCTCTGTGCCTCAGTTTCCACATTTGCAGTGCCAGGCAATCCCAGCCCTGAAGAAAGGTTTTTAAACCTGCCGCCGAATTTTTAGGAGGATTCCCAGGTGAAGCCGTCTTGGGTAGATTCCCAAGAACTCAGCATAGACTCCCTCGGTGTGCTGTTGTTTATAATACGCAATCGCAATTGCGGCTGCAGAGAGCAGGAGTGACCAAGTTAGTTATCATTCCCTCTCCATCCCCTGGCCCCGGTGCCTGGGAAACAGAACATCCCCATGGCAACCACAGCAGCTGGTCCCTAGATAAGAGGAGCTGGAGCGGGGCAGCCGCAGCCAGTGAGGAGTAAGAGCCCAGCCCGGTGAGAAGCACAGGGACTCTAGCCTCTGCCTTCTCCGCTCAGCACCTGCACTGATTGGTAAGTGCTTCGAATTTTTACCCCAGAAACTTCTGTGCTGAAAAAAAAAAGCAAGCTTCCAATATCTTAGTGCTTCCTTTTGCTTGCTGGGACAAAGCAGAGTGCGTAGGCTAAGCAGGGGCTCCGTGGGCCAGACAAAGTCACAATTGTCATACCAGTTTTCTGTGTAGTTGGGGGAGGGTCCTGAGTTCTCTGACAGTCTGCATCCTCCCAAAAGAAACCTTCTGTGAAGTTTAGAGCTGAGCGTGGTGTGGCCTTGCCCATCCTGGCAAAGGGTGCTTGTCTCAGTTTCTCCTTACATCCTACTTTACGGCACAGTCAGTCCTTGAGGAAGACTGCATGCTGGCTTAGGTCTTCCAAATGAAGACATTCTCTTTGCATATGTGGTGCTCTGGGGCCGGAATTAGCCCTCAGTTAAAAGAGGTTGGCAAGACTAAGAACTGTGCAAAGTCAGAGGGAATGCTAACCAGATTTACACTGGACTGTGAATACAATGTTTCCGAAGCTTTTATTACATCAAGTCAAGCTAAACCTAATTTTTGGGGGATGTCCTCTAGAATATTATATGGCTAATATAATATAATATGATAAGTGAGTACCAACCCACTTCTGAGACTTGCTTGTGTTGATTCTGAGGCCTGGAAAGAAAGGGGTTGTTCTGCCTTTGGTTTGTGCCTTTGGGTGTGCATTAGCAGCTTTAGGAAGGCCGGAACTAGGATGAGATTGGTATGACAATTTTGGGTAATTTACATATAGGTGTTACGATCCTGGGGACTAAGTGAGCAAAGAAGGCATCCACTCACAGAAGGGTCAGTTTGTGCCTGGCTTCTGGCTGGGCGCTGGCACTCTTGGTAGCCCTAGCAAACAGCATTTGGCTCACCCAGTTTCAGATGTAAAATCTACCACTTCTTGGCCTCTTGACTAGGAACAAGTGCACAGATGTGAAGGCTAACGTAACATAATAATACCTCGCAGCCCAGCTAGAGAGTGGAGAAAATAACCAAGACTTGGTTTCTGCTTAGAGCTGCCTGCCTCACAGTGTGTCACCTCTGGATATTTTCTGCCCATGGATTATAATAGATATCCTTACACTCTTAAGAAAACGAACAAAATACCTGGGTCAGCTTGTGACTTCAAGCTGAGCTGCAGAGGCAGCACAATTGTCCCCTCAAAACTGTCCTGGGAGAGTGGAGACTGGCCACAGTTAAGTGTGCATCTGAGTTTTCAGAGCTATCCTGGTGTATACTGGTCCTCTGAATCTTCCGCAACATAACGAGATATGCTCCCCAGTGCCTAACTCCTCGGCCCTCTGATTCTAGTCCCAAAAGATTAAAAGACTGCTGTCATCAGCACCGGCTATGTAGTGTGAGGACAGTTTATGGGTCTTCTCTCCCAATGGGACTTGCGTTTGCAGGTATCCCAGTAAAAAGAAACACTAGGTTCCTTATGAAAAGAGTAAGAAAGTTGAAAGATTTTAGGGCATGGAATCCTGGAAATCTCCCCAAGAAACAGAAGTTAAGACTTTTGGTCTAGCACACACTTCCCATGGGCCACCCACATTCTTTCCAATATCCACCAAGAACACACATCAGATAATCAGTCTTTTATTCTCCGAGACAGCTGAAAATTGAAAAACAGGAAGGACAAAGGATGGTGCTGCTGTTACATAGTTCCCCACAGACTCATTTAGTCGCAGAACTTGACCTGAACGGATATGCATCTTCGTGGAGTCTGTCCTTGCACCCTTTAATGTGGAACCTTGCATTTGGCTGTAGGAAGAACGCACGAGATTGCTGGGGCTCCCCAAGGCCCTTCTGGGAACATTACATAATGAAAATATCCTGGTTTCCACAGAACATTTGGCCTCAGGTGAGGGTGGGTGGGCCTATCCTGCCATTAGCACTGAGTGAGCCTGAGAATCCAGAGACCCTGCTGAGGCAGCATGAGGCAAGAAATGGCAAAGGAGTCACAAATCACTTGACTGAAAACGGAACACCCTAGTGTAAAGTCTCTCTGAAAAAGTGCCTCTGAAGGCCTTAGCATTGAGGTTGGAGTCTAAGGGCCCAGAGCACCAATTATTTAGATTTGAAGAAAAATAACTGGTTCCCTAGAAACTCCCAAAATTACAGACGGCAGGCAAGGGAGCCAAGGACACCTTCCCTGTGCAGAGTCCTCCATGACAACCTGTTTGGGACACAGATGGAGCTGAAGGGGAGGGGAATGCTTGGGCAGTGTGCGGAGCAGACATGAGACACACCTGCATCTTATCATGGTGGGGAGCTTCCTTTCCTCTGAGAATGGGAGGGGAGAGAAGGGAGGGAGCTGTGTTTATCTCATCCAACACTCAACAAGCAATGATAAGTGACTCCAACAATGAGACAACCCTGAATCACATATTCCCCCATCATTCTTAAAAATTCTTCAGTTCCTTTGAATTTCCTGACAGGACAGTCTTAATGACATCATCCAAGATTAAAGTATCTTATATTCCTCTGAGCAAGACATATGTCTGCCAACTATCTCTGATATTGTTGTAACATCGAATTCCAGATCTGAAAATGGTCCCCCAGCCCCTCCTACCTAGCAAACAGTAGTCCACCACAGCCTGATTTCAGTCACACCAGTTTAAAATAGAATTGCTTCCTCTCTAGACAAAGCAATCTGAGTTGTCTTTGAGAGGAGCCCTCGTTGGATTTGTGAGGAGCAATTGGCTGCCCCAGCCTGTCCAGGGTTCTCTGACACCCTGGATCACCAGCCGTGGGTAGACCCTTCCTTTATAGTGGTTCACTCTTGATGAGATGACTTATCTCAGATGGAGGTGGGTTCTCCCCAGCTCAACACCTACATGAAAGTGAAAGTTTCTATTGTTTCTTAGGGTTTTTCAGCTATGCAGCTGGTTCCCATCAACCGTCTATGACAATTTACCATTGTCTATGTATCTATAGAAAATGCTCTCTATGTGTTGAAGACTAGACAATCCAACCCACCTTCACAAGAACCCTACGGGGAGGGTATTATTACTTCAAGTCTGCAGGATTTAAAAGCATAGGTTCAAAGTAAATCACCAACTACTGGACTCATAGGAAATGAACTCCCAGTACAAGGAGCAATTTGTTTCAGTTGGAGAGACGGAGAGTATAGCGGACATGTCTGACAAGTGTGTGCAGTAAGGGCCTGAGTCTATGCAACGATTCTGCTTATGAGTGCGTGAGTCTAAACTCTCTCAATTCAGTTTGTTCTGAGGATGGATCCTCTCAGCAGATTACCGTGGGGTGATTATTGGCACACCTGCAACAGTGCAGAAAGGAGGCGGTTTCATTAAACAGGACCATGTCGAGTCTGTCACATTCCCTGGAGCCCTCAGCATACAGCTCACTCTTCCTGGGTAACAATTCCCTTCCAAAACTACCGGCACACGAGGACAGCCTACGGAAAGTTACAACACACTTCCTTGTGGTTCCAGGGAGTTGGCAGTCTCTGCCCAGACACTAAGAACAATGGTCTGAATTGATTTCTGCTGAAGTCACTCACACAGTCTGCTAGGAGTGACATTAAAAGCCGGGCTCAAGTGATCAGCTAATGGCCCATCTGCTCGGCAGTGACCTCAGCTCATGGGGGAGAATCCCTCAGCCTTCCCAGAGAACAGCAGCTTAGTCTTCAAAGGAGAAGGAGTTAATTCAGCCTGGGCTCCAACTGTCATTGTGAATGATCTGTGGTTCTTCTGCACGTTACAGGCTCTGGACTCTCACAAGAAGAGGATCGGCTCGCTCCTTTTAACCATGTTCATTTCTCCCCCTGACTCTACACTTATTATTCCAAACACCAGCAATAAATTATCCGACGGGAGCACAAGAAATAGGCCCTAATGAAGACGTTCTTGAAACCTCAGCTAATGCATTTCTCATCCAGACTTGACACGTTATCAATGCAGGATTTCACTCCTCCTGAACAAGGCTGCAACTGATCCCAGGGAAAGTCCACGGATTTGTGTTCCAGGAAAGACAGGAATCTGAGGACAGGAAGAGACTGGCTTTAATGTCAGGAATCCCTAGGAATCAAATAGAAATATTCACAAAGAAAAGCTTTCCCTCTCTGGGTACCTGCTGCCCTGGTGGACTGCATGAGGAGGCAGATGAGTTATCTTATAAGTTATAGTGGTGAGGACCCAGGAGCCTTAGTCAACTCTGGGTTCGGAGGATTTGCCATATTTTTAAGAGGCTAAAGTGCCTAAAACTTACTGGGACTAGATTTTGATCTAAGCTTAACTAAGACGTATGATGGCTAAATTAATTGTGAACTTGCATGCTCCCGTTCCTCATCTGTTATATGGATACAATCATACTCCACAAAACTCAGCACAGAAAATACACATGATGTGTGACTGATGTTTTCTTTAACTCTTAGCCCAGCTCATTTCTAATTTTTACTTGATTGGATTCTGGAACCCTTAAGTAGACAAATAATGAACATTTGATATACAGCAAATGTTCTAATAGGGAGAGCAACTTAGTGTGTGTCTATGTGTGTGTGTGTGTTTCATTTGATTTTGGTTTACATTTCAAATTTAGCAACTAACTATAAGAAGCAGATTTGAAAAATAGGATTGAGCTGGCTCAATAATTATCACTCATCATTTAATCTATTTATTGAATGAATGAGTGAATGAATGAACAGAAGGCATACTTACGTGCTTATTACTGCCTTTAATTTCTCCAGTGCTTGAAAAGACTCTCTCTCTCTCTCTCTCTCTCTCTCTCTCTCTCTCTCTCTCTCTCTGTCTCTCTCTCTTCCCCTCTCCCCCCCACACACTGAAGATGTCCACTGAGATGGTGTCCACTGAGCCAGTACCACCTCTGGAGCTTTCAGAAGACATACTGGACAAGTTTGATCCTCACTGCAGCCTCTCAGGTAAATGCTCCTTTGGGAATGCCTGTCCTGTAAGCCAGGAAAGGGTTCTTGGCCATCCTGCCTTCAGGCAAGTCAGAGAGAAGGGTGCCCTGAAACCTGATCTCCTGTGCCTTCTGGTGACAGCCTACACCAGATGGACAGGCAAATAGCCACGGGTCTGTGGGGTCTGCCATGTAAATATTAGCTGAAGAACTGGGGAGAAGTTCATTCGAATTAGAGAGAGACAGAGAGAGGCAGAGGAGCATTGTCCTGTGTTTTGGATGTGACAATCCCAGGCAGAGTGTTTTTGAGGCAATAAATGGAATGTGACAATATAGCTTGTTTCCAGTATTTTCCAGCACACTTAAACTCTGTGTGCAGTGCCAATAAAATATTTCAAATATCTCTCTTTGCCTATCAAGACAGAATTTTAAATAGCCCTTTTTGCTTTATTGTCAATCTGTTTCCTTTCCAGAACTGACTTTTTGCATAACCTTTGTAATGAAAACACCAGAGACATTTCTGCCTCAACCCATTTCTAAAAATGAGACACTCAGACTTTTGATGGATGGGCCTTTTGCATATTCATAGCCTTTGTTAATGCCTCATCTGGTTATGACTCCTCTCAGCTTCCCTCTCCTCGATTGCCTTCAAGATATTTTATGTTCAGAATTCCTCCAAAAATAAGGAAAATCACAATTGAAATGAAAGCCAAAATTGAAACAAATGTCTTGCTTTGGATTTGGATGGCAGCTCACCCCTTGGAGGTTCATATGCAAACTATGCCCCCAGAGACCTCACAGCTGGGCAGAACCCATCCTGAGCAACATCATTCAATCAATACCTATAGTGTATATAACACAGGGAAGAGGGAAAAAAAAACCACTGTGTGGTAACAACTTTGAAGAATTACAGTGTCAACCAGATAGACTATATAGCTGAGAAATAGCTCCAAGAGCCTAGCTTGATCCTTATCAATAACCTGGCCAAATCTACCAACTGGATAGAGTAACTGCAGGCTTAGTGTGGGGATTAAATGAGATAATTTGTTCAGGAATGGAATGAATGTTGAACAGTAGGCATGGAGAAGCTGGGAGAGCCCAACCACATGCTGCAGTGAAGTCAGTAAAATCTTTCCATACCTCCTTTTCTTATGCATGCGAACATCACACAGTTCAGGGCCCTCACAGAGGATAGCCTGGATACATGTTATTAGATTGAGACTGTTGGGTAACGTCATCAAAGTCTTCCAGTTAAAGAGAAAGCTTACTATTCAGTGTCACCAAAGGGAACCATGACATCTGATTCTTGTTCTATTTATTTATAGTAATGGTTGGATTTAAGCACAAAGGTGCATGGCCACTAAATATTTCTAGTATAACTCCCTTAAACACATGGACTATGAAAGACCTTTCCAGTACACAATAAGCTATTCAAAGGCAGTAACAATCTTACCACTTTATCCCTAGAATCTAATAAATGGCTTGACAGATATTAGAGGTTAAGAAATGTTGTCTGAATAGAATAATGGGGGACACAGGGTCCATCTGGACTCATAAAACTGAAATGAAATGTTCACATATTTAATCTTCCACATTTTAAAGAAGTTTATTTGAACATGTTTCCGAAGGAAACACATAAAGAAGGGAAGGAAAGTGGGAGCAGGATATAGCCATACACACCTGTAACCCCAACACTTAGGAGGGTGAAACAAAATTATCATAAGCTCAAGGCTAGCCTCCACTACACAGAGAATTCTGGGGTGGGTTGAGGAGAGTCAAAGAAAGGAGGGAAAGCAAAGGGAAAAGAGAGGAGAGGAGGTGGGCAGGGACATGCTGAAAGGTTGTGTTAACTTCACAATTCCCTATATTCTTTCATATTTCTAGAAATACCCAGACTGTAACAGGCCAGGGTTAAGAGCTTGTAGAGAAAACGTGCAGTTTCTTTATTTTGTAGCTTCATTCAATCCTAATAGAAGAGCTCTATACACTAAGTTCATTTGAGTTTACTCATTCGAGCACAAATTGAACAAATATGTATTTAAAGCTGCCGAAATGATTTAAAAAAAAAAACAAAGTCATAGCAGAAATAATACTGATATCATCCTTTAAAATATTACCCAGGCAAAAATGCTACTAATATTCAGAAGATGAGAAAGGCTAGTCAGGGCCAGGGTTAATGAAAGACTGACAATGCTGGGGCTTCCTGCTGATCTGCTGGAAGCTCAGGCTGAGCAACGGCACAGTAGATAAGGTACTGACAGGTGACGTGTCTGATGCAAAACTCATGCGTACAGATTTAACATCATCCACACTTCAGCAGTGGCGATCTTATCAACATGCTGAGAAATTAAGCCCCGAGTTCTTAGAATCAACAAATGAGAGATGAAGGATGTGAACTCAGATTAGTACAACTTCCATTTAAAACTCATGTGTTGGAGAAAGATGCAATTAAGAACAAAACTCCAAAAAGGTTGAGATCTTCGTCTCCTTGAAGGCAGTCCGGAGCAGGAAATTGCAGGAGATGAGTCACTTCAGGGCTTGAACAACGGCAGAGAGATACATAGGCGAGCAGAGCAGACAACAATGTTTGGTTTAAGATGCAGCCAAGACAAGATTTCCAAGAGCCTAGTGATTGGTCTGGCGTCATCACCATTGAGAACCTCGGATAATGTACCATAGAAGCTGGGCTGGAAAGGATCTAGTAAAGGGGACTGTGAAAGGTAAAGAGATCAGACAGAAAACAACATTATTAAGAGGAGACTTGCAAAGACTCAGGACACACAAAGTCCTGTAGATGATGAAGCCTGAGTGGGGCTTTTCAAGAGAACAAGGCAGTCCGCAGAGGTAAGGCAAGTAAGAGACTCATTCTCAATCCTAGTGAAGTGTTCCAGGATCCAGGGAGCCTCTGTTGTCCATGGCTTGTTGGCCTTTAAGGAAAGTGATTCTTGACCGAAAGACATTGTGAACGATGAACCTACTGTCCTGCAGGAATTCAGCTCAATCCTATTCTGGCAGCCCTGGCCACACTTTTCTGCTTGTCCTTGCCTTGATGACTTTTCTGATTTCTCTTAGTTTTACCAGGGGTCTGGAGAGATGGCTCTGTGGTTAAGTACACAGGTCCCAGCTACATGTAACAGTTTACAACCATCTGTAACTCCAGTTCCAGGGGATCCTGATGCCCCTTTCTGGCCTATGCAGACACTGCATGCACAGACATACATGCAGACAAAACACCCACAAACACAAAATAAAACTAAACATTAAACACCATTTTTTTTTGAGACAGGGTTACACTGTGGCTTTGGAGCCTGTCCTGGACCTAGCTCTTGTAGACCAGGCTGGCCTCAAACTCACAGAGATCTGCCTGCCTCTGCCTCCTGAGTGCTGGGATTAAAATTGTGTGTCACCTTCGCCCAGCTTAATTTTTTTATGTTAAACACTTTTTAACCTTACCAAGTTCTAATTTTCTAGTATATATTTAAAAATGCATGTTTATTCAATTCTCCCATTGACTAGATAAAATAAACACTTTTCTTTTTCAGGCCAAATAGCCACTGTCCCTAACATCACATGTGGTTAAGGACCTCCCCCCATTTGTGGCCCAAGACTAACTTGTGTTACTCCTTTTCCTCTTTAAAACCAGATGACCTTTCAGACCAGTTCATTAAGGACTGTGACCTCAAAAAGAAGCAAAGGAAGGGGAAGAATGCACAGGCCACTCTGAATGTTGAGTCAGAGCAGAAGAAACCCAGAAGGAAAGACACGCCTGCACTGCACATCCCACCTTTCCTACCAGGTAAGGGGCAAGATACTGCTCTGCACAGCTGCAAGAACCTGCCGACAGGGTGCACCCATCCCCAAGATCCCCATCTCTTTAAACATGTGGGTGAAATTCTAAAATACTATTGACATAGTGGAGTAGCATATAAAGACTACAAAGTAGAAGTTTTCTCCCAGTAGCCGTAGAGGTTGGTGACAAGGTGGTGTCCTGAGTTTTGGAAATTCAAAGTCACAGGTGTATGAGATGTGACAACATCAACACACAAAGAATAAGGTTTCCACAAGCTTCCAAAGTTGCAATGAGCACCTACATCCAGCGGACATGGGTGGAATGAGGATGGAAGATGGATGAGGAGGACCACATGAGATGGGTCTCTCTCAGTCCCAGGTATCAGCTTATCATAGCTGATGGAATGAGCACCAGGTCCAGAAAAACAAAGTGACAATTAACATTTCCACTGCACCATTTTAGTGTGTCTTTCGGTAGGCTTACTCTCCGGCAGTTTTATGCCTTTTCCTTCCCCATCTCCATTTACTTTGTATCCTTTCTACTCACAACATGTTTTAAGGGACACTAAACACACAGTACTTACAGGAGTGAGATTTGCAGCAAGAAGTAACATTATAATGGAAGGTCTTAGGTCAAAAGCACAAATCTGTGTCTGAGGAGTAGTTGTGGAAACATTCATAGGAGGAGCTAGCGCGGAAACATGATGGAGAATCACTACTACCCAACGCCTCTCCTGCACGACAGAGGAGGCCCCTGGCTGAATGCCAGCGAAGGTGGAGGGATGATTAAGAGATAGGGATGAATGCGCGTGAACCACAACTTGCAGGACAAAAATATGACCCCTCCTAGGTGTGAAAGATTGGTTCCACCTCTGCATCAGCTGTGGCAGGTCAGAGGCATTCCTCTGCCTCTCTCCTGAGACAGGTGACAGTGGCAGCCATATCAAGTTCCTCAGTGAGAACAAAACCAGGCATCAAAACCACGCAGTAATAAAACCTATTCTCACTGACGTTTAGAAACATCTTTTCCTTTGAAAAGTTTCATTGTGTGCCTTCTCCGGGTACCAGCCCACTAGGTACTGATGCACATCCCTTCAGCATTAGAATCTGTCCACTTGACCCTGTTCCCCTTTCTGCTCCTCTAACCATGCAGGTGTGATTCCAGAACACTTAATTAAAAGATATGATGTTCCAGAGAGAGTTCCAAAGGGCAAAACAGGCCCAGCTCCTCACAATGCCAACACGGAACAGAAAAGGCCAAGGAGAAAAGACACACCCGCCCTGCACATGCCTCCCTTTGTTGCAGGTAAATTCAAAAAAAAAAAAAGCTGGTATAGAACATTCACAGGAGTGGTGGGAGCAGATTAGAAGAGCCTTACCATCTGGAGGTGCAAGGGGCATGGCCTGTGACCTGGTCCGGCAAGCTGCTCTGCACTCAGGTGCCCCCAGGGAAGAGTGCACGTACTGCTGCCTTCCGGGTTTTCCTTCATTGGCAGATCCCCAGGGACAACTTGGGGGTGGAGGAGACTCAGAAATAATTCCTGCTTCAGCTTTCCTGGTCAAATTCCCTGAGCCAGGGAAACAGAAATGTCAGTGGGACCTTGAGAAGAGGTGAAATTCCTGCTTCCCCACCTTACGCGGATCGTGCATGTTAGGACTGATGGATGATTCCCTCAACACTGTGGATGAATTTTCAAGGCAGAAGACAGAGATGGAGGAAGAGAGAGAGAAGATGCCCAAAAGTAGATAGATAAGTAGATAGATATCTTAATACCTGTCAGATCACATAGGCACACACACACACACACACACACCCCACACACACGTGTAATGTCCCTGGGAAGTTCACACACATGTTGGGGAGCAAGTGGGGAATGAAGCTAGCACACTCCCCATTAGACTCTGACTCTCTTGCTCGCGTTCTTGCTTGCTCGCTTGCTCAGCTCACACAGCTTTGGAAATTAGCTGTTCTGACCTCTAACTAGATGCAGCCTCCTTAGATAATTCCCATATATTGATAGTGTGGGAAGTTTAGAATACTCAGCAGTCCAGATTCACACTAGTTTCAATCTTTTCCTGAGAGTTCGTCTGGTAGTACTTAATTCCTGGGAATTAGCACTGGAAGAACGCCCATAATCGTATAACCAACAGATCTTCTGATACCTACCGAGGTGAATGTAGTGAAGAGTCCAGCTAGGAAGGGAATGCACCAGAGAGATGAGGAAGGAAAATTCTATTGAACGCAAAATCTTACATCTTCGTGCAAGCCTGCTGATGCCTTCCTTTCTAAATACTAAGTTATAGTCCCATGAGAATGGATGCTACGTACATCCTATCTGTAGCCCAAAGAAGCAGCCTCCCTACTGAGTCAAAAGTGCCGATCAAGGACTGTAGTGTCTACAAGGTGCTGTACATGCAAAGGCTCTGTAGACCTTGTGAAATTGTTTGAGTCAGTGAGGCTCTGTGGTAAGCACCTTCAGGGGCAGACGTTGCTGTCCAGTCCTGGCTTTCCTTGCTGTAGTAGCTGATGTTCTTTATTTCTGGAGTCTGTGAGTATGTAAAGAATTGGCAGTAACCACAATGCTTGTTAGCTGAAAAGGATGGAGCCTTTGGCAGGTATTCAGAAAGACACATGCTGGTTCCAATAAGGGTATTGAGAGGAACTCACAGGCAAACACACCGTAGGGACATCTCTCATTAACCCTTGGCAAGCAGAAACTGGACAAGGATTCATTCTCCCTTCAAAATCCCGTGCTAATCATCTCACTCCCTTAGGTGGACAAGGATTCATTCTCCCTTCAAAATCCCGTGCTAATCATCTCACTCCCTTAGGTTAATGAGCAGTATCTGACAAGTCCAGCTGCCTGGATGGACCCCCTACCACTTCCCTGTCAGGCCCGGCTTAGTTTAAACTTGGCCCACAGTTGCCAGAGCTCCGTCTTGAAAACTGCATGGCAGGGAGCATTGGTTGTGATTGGTCAGAAACAGGTACCAGGCACTGCTTAAGAGAGGAAGTACTTTAGTCTACATTGGTGGAAGGAAGACCCAAACAAAATGAAGATAATAAAGCAGGAAATATTGAATGCCAGCCAGACAGTTGGAGGTCAGAAACAGGGCAAAGGAAAGCGTAGAACCTCCTGTGAAGATGGCACAGTCCATTCTGGGGAAAGATTCCCTGAGTTTGGTTTAAGAGAACAGGTGCCTCCTTGTCAGGGCACCTTGAGGTTTGTGGAGAATATACTTAACGTAGATCACTAAGTTTGGATGCTGTCTAGGTGGGATCCTGCTCAGAAACAGCATGCCGAGCACCCCACAAAGACCCAGGACTAGAGACCTTGGCCCGACACACTAACATCTTACAAGGAGCCAAGTTCCCTAAACTCTAAATTCTGCTCTATACATAAAAAGAGGGAATGAGGTTTGCTAGATCTCACTAAGTCTGAGTCTGGTGCTGGGTGGCGGCTGTAGAGGATTGCTGGGAAGTTGGATGTTGCTCAAAGATTCCTACAGTGCACACTGATTTTCAGTTTGGGTTCATAGGGTATTCTTAGAGCATTAAAGAATGTGGGTCTGTGCTTGGAGATGATTCAGTGGATGAAGTGTAAGACCTGAGTTTAGATCTCCAGATCTCAGCTTTTTATCTGGGTGGGGTCATGGAGGCCTGTCTGGATGCCCAGAGCTCAGGAAGTAGAGATGAGGACGTCAGAGGCAAGCTGGCTAGCTAAACTGCCTGAATTGTTGAGTTTCAGGTTCAGTATATAAAGTGGAGAATGATTATAAAAGATGTTTGATATAAAGTTCTTGCCTCTATACACATATGTAATTGCAAACCTTGTATGTAGACACACACATGAAAAATTACAAGGAAAAGGGGATTGAAGGCCCAAGTCTCTCTTGCCACATTGAGCCCTAGAGGAAAAGCAAAGTATTTTTTCCCAACTGGATAAACTGAGACTTGGGTGGGTTGAGTGAGCTCGTCAGTGGCGCCTGATGACCAAGGAAAGAGCTCTGTCTTTAGTGTCTCCCTCCCTTTGGGGACAGAGCTCTGACTCCTTAGGAGAACAGAAACAAGGAGGAAAACGCATCACACAGTATTTCCCAAACTGGGCTGTCCTCAAACCCTCAAAGTAGCAAGGACAAAAGAAGCAGTGGTAACACATGTCCATTCCTATGTGGATTCTCTGAACAGGACACCTCGAGAGCCAAGACTCTTTTGAGCTCCTCTACTAGGCATTCTTCTGACGCTATGATAAAACGCCCGAGGAAGCCAACTTAAAGAGAGGAAGGTTTTATTTGACTCAGATTTTCAGAGCTTTAGTCCACAGTTGCTTGGCTTTGTTGCCTTTGAACCTGCAGCAGGAAAGAACGTCACAAAGTGAGGTGCATGGTGGAGCAAAGCCCTTCACCTTGTAGTGGCTTGGAAAGAAAACAGAAGGACAGGGATGGGAATGCCGATGCCCTTTGAGGGTATGTCCCCAGAGGTCAAACTTCCTTCTAATAAGCTTGCATCCTAATGACTCCACCGCCTCCCAACCTCCCCTGCAACTGGGAGCCCTGTTAAGAGCCCAAATGTAATACATCCCATATCTTTCCCTTAAAAAATATTTCAACCAATGTTTTATGTGTTGATATAAAATGTCAGCTTGTTTAGCACATGCAATTATGTCCTGTGCCCCTGTGAGCAGGTTGGTCCACTTCAGGAAGGGCCAGCCTTTACCATTTAGCATGCTGTTGCTATTCTTGCTGACCCAGAGCCTCCTCCTTACCCTCTGGCCCAGGTCTTCTTGACCTACCTTTCAAGGGTATCCAAAGTAAATAGAAAGCTGCTGAACATAGGAATTTAAATGGGGGTTTTTTGCCAATTTTAAATTACCCAGAGTCTATCAGCATAACTAATTCTACATGCTCCTGCCATACTAGCTTTAATTCTAAATAAAAAATTTTACTGTATGTCACTGTTGTAAGAGAAAATTTCTCCAAGTGTGCTTTTTAAGTGATTTATGCAAAAGCTTTAGCTTTAACCAGACTTAAAATTGTTTTTCTCCTCCAATAAATACTAGCTAACTGCTTAAAAATATAAACAAAGAATTAAATCAAATGAATAGTCATTAAGACCCACACACAGTTCTCATCAATTTGTTGGTGTTGAATGGAAGCCAATGCTGTGGAAAGGCCCCGTGCAGAGCCCAGCTCCACTCCCCGAGCTCAGATCGCTAGGAAGCGCTGTGTGGACTGGAAGGTCTCTAATGAGAGGGATGAAAGCAGGCTGTGCAGGGCTGTGGTTGGGGAAAATGGCTGGGGACTAGAGGAAAATGACAGAAATTACCAAATTACTGGTCTTGACCCGGGTTCATTTGACATCTCTTAAAATGGCCCTACTGTCACTGAATGGGGAGGACCACCCAAGTCTCCTTTGTTGGCCTTTTCTGAAAGCATCAACCCTGAAAAATTATACTCCAAAAAGAAAAAGAGAAAGAAAGAAAAGAAAAAAAGAAATTAAATCTTCTGAATTTCACAGGTCAGGGAATCTTTAGAAGAACAGCTTAACTTTATATTTTGTCTAAGTGACGATTCATCTAACATTTTAATTCTATTTCCAAATAAAGAATTGCTGAAAGGTATGACCATACCATGTGTGGAAACACACTGTCCTCTAGTATCTTCCCTTTGCTCTTATGCACGTGGACTCTGTCATCCAAGGGCCGATGCCGGGGAACAGGCATTCAGAGATCAACACTTTCTCTGGTGCTTTTAGGTTTGACTTCACAAGGCTTACTACTCCTTTCAAAAGAGAAATAAGCTAGCAAATGATGGAAAAATAAAATGGAAAACAGAAAAGGTCACTTAGCCAATCATAGATGTGACTTTAGTTTTTTTGTAATATGTATTTATGAGTTGGGGGTAGCAGGCAGCACAAGTTCTCCACTGGGCCCATGGAGGTCAGAAAGCAAATTAGAAGAATGAGTTCTCTCCTACTGCCCAGGACTTGGTGGTCAGACTCAGACTGTCAGGGTTGATGGCAAGTACCTTTATTCTCTGAGCCATCTCACCAACCCACAGAGGGCCTCTGACAAGCCCGGCCCTCATGTTAAGATACAATGCTTCTTTGTAATGAGTATGAGAACAGAATATTTAGAGAATACAACACTTCCTTGCCCGGTTTAGATAAAAAAAAAAAAAAAAAAGAGTGGATGAACTAAAGCCCCTAACAATAGGTCATAAATCCCTGTGTCTTCTATCACCATGCACTACAAACGGTGGCTTAGGCTCTGTTTCCCCTTGTATCCAGAGTGGTGTCTTCTTGAGCACCTCTATGATGGTCAAATCAGGCCGCTTGGTTCCCTCCCCAAAACAGAAGCATTTCAGGGTCACTATGCCTTTGAGAGCAGTCTTGGAGCTCCAGGGCCATCTGAGATATCAATTGGACATTCTGAATTGCAGCTCTACATTTTGTTTCGCAGGTTTGACTCTGCTTGGAGATGAGAGCCCCAGAGTGATCATGGAAGATGACGAAAAGGACGGTGACAAGATAGCTATTTAAAGACATCCCCCCTGAGATTGCGTGGAAATAGGTTAGAGCCATTCCCTATGTGACCTAGAGGGAAAAAATAGATTTGTCTCTGCTCTCATTTTGTCCTAGTCTGACTGTGAGATCTAGATGCCTCTTTCCCAGGAGATCCACTGGTCAGATTGCCAGTCACCTCCTCATCTTTCCTCCTGTGCTGCTTTCCAGGCCCACTTCTTGAACTTCTGCTATTTCCATTCAGTAAGAAGTATATTTTTCCAAACTAAGAGAGCTCAGTGTCTGCAGGTGAAGAGCACAGATGAAAAGGGACCCTTTTCTCCTGGTTTAGATAGTGGGCAGAGTCCAAGTGAGCATCAGCCACACCCATGTGGGAGTCCAGCAAGGCCACTGCAGCCAATTAGATTGGTGAGAACATTTGGTCTCTAGCTAATGGAATGTTCTGATGAAATGGTTTTTCATTCCTCCTTCCTACATTGTGAGTCCAACTCTGGTCCCATTCTGAAGACCCTCATTATAGATGCCATAAAGGTTCAAGGGGGAGCAGTCAGTCCACTGTGCAAAAGCTGCAGTCGTCGGAGGCAGAGAGTGCTGATCTATGTAGAAGGTCTTATATTTAATTTTATTGTTAAAAATGAGAGCTCTTAACTATGTTCATTGTTTTGACAATTATGAATTGTGTCATTAATAATGGCTGGTAAATAAATATCAGTGATTGTAAAGAATTTATTTTTTAAAAATTTAAGGCCAGTTGAAGGTTGTTCTGATATTTTCAGCATTTCACATATTGAGGCTCCAATACAGTTTCTTGTGTAGGAGATGGTATTGTCTAGTGAATACGGGTGTGCTTTGAGTGCCCCTGCAGCAGGCAATCTCTGCGTGCCTTTGGAAAGCTTTGCATACAGAGTTCATTCACCAGACAGCCAACAGGGGAAGGTGAAGAGTATTAGGTGGAAGAAAAGCAGACGATCCAGTGCTCAGACCCAAGGGGGAGCATGGGACGGTTCTGTAAATATTTGAGTTCTAGCTGTTGGTCTTTCTGTCTTTCTGTTTCCCTTACAAAGATGTAAAAGATGCAAGACATTTCAGAAATAAAGCTGCTTCTGCACACATCTCTGTGTCCTGGAACATCTCTCCTAATACTCCACTTGTTTAGAATTATAAATAACAACAGTTGAGGAATGAACAGTCACAAGCCTTGCATGATTTGGATTTGGTTAGTTTGTGCTTTTGTTTGGCCCATAATGATTTTTGAAGTCCTTGAACTAGCTGTTAATATTTAAGAATCAAATCCAGAAAATCTATATGAAATTCTAGATTTTATTTTCTCTTGAGAAAATGTTTGGAGAGTTGACAATCTAGGCAGGCAGGGCTCTAACTAAAATGTGCCAACCCTATGAACACTGAGTTCTGTACACAATACTAGAAGGCATGCATACACCCCTTTTGGAGGTCTGTTCCACCCTAGCTACTGACCCATTGACTTCATGATAAGTGAAGTCTAAACCTTCACAACTTTAACCTTTTTCTGGGAGTTCAGAGCCCTAGCAAAATAAGTTAGTAATGACATACAACCTATTCACAGGGACTTCTTGCCGTCTTGATCCACGCAATTCCATTTTGGGGAAAGGAGCATAAAACTGTGACCACATTGCTGATTGAAGCATAAATGATGAAAAGGGCCACTGTGGAGTGTTAAAGCAGTCCAAAGCAATTCCAGGCACATAAAGAGCAGCATTGGTGCACCAACAACAGAACGATTTGCAGGTTTCTCACTGAGAAAACACAGATGCACTCTTGTCTTATTAGATTTTCTGTTTGAACATGGAATACACCTGCAGTCATGCCTGCAGCATGTGCTTCATGACTCCTAGAAGCTTGGGAAAGCACCCATCATTTCTGGTGGGGGGAAACTGCCTGTTCTAAAAGCAAGGGCCTTGGATTCCAGTCCCATTTGGGTAACACTAAGCAAATCCCTGGAGCTCTGAGTTTGAAAATAAGGATAATGGTTCTTACGTTACTGTCTTTGTAATTTGAGGATTGGAGTATAGAGCAGGGTTTTGTAAGCTAAAACGCCTACACACTTTAAGTTAGGAGGATTCGAGCACGGACAGTGCATTTCTGTGGACAACCCCCAGTTGCCTTAGTGTTGAGCTGGGAGCAGGATTGAAGAACTGATTCTGAGTATCTGAAGGGTCTCAAGTCGGGAGAGCCCTGCTACCTGTGCAGCCATCACGGCACTGTCTGTCTTCTCTTCACGGGAAGCTGGCCCTTGTGACAGAGTCCCAGGCTCTGTGAGCAAAGCCAGAAAAAGTGCAGCCAAACCTAGATGCTGTGGGAGGAAGTCAAATCTCCCTCAAGCTCCTTATCCCCTTTTGAGATAGCAGATCGGGTGTGGCTTGTGGATAGTTCTCTATGTACTGTACATTCCCTACAAGCAAATGATGGTGCTGCTAGCAATGTTTTTCAAGTGCCATCCAGAAAGCAGGTTCAAATTGAAGAAGCCACTTCTTTCTGAAGGCATTGTCACTGAACCCGAGCTCACTGAGAGGAGGACACACCATGTGTAAGAATTAGCTCTCTCTCAAAAGTACCATCCAGATAGCCACTAGTAGTTATTGGCTGGGGCCACACAGCCAGCTGCTAATGCTGAATTATTACTAGGAGAGTCAGGAGAGGTGCTGTAGGGTGAGACAAGACTGTGAAGAATGAGAACAGGGTTTTCTTTTAACTGCAATTGGGTCAGCTTTCTTTCCCCAGCCTGTAGTACCCAGGTTGCCCTCTTTAAAGAGGAGGAGACTGCGCTAGCCTATGGTTGTGAAAATAAGTTCATAAATTACTTTTGCCCACTAACAGGCTGGTCACCCAATGGGGTTAGTGGGACCTCTGTCATTGCCTGTGAGTGAATCTTCCTTGCTACCGTGAAACATGAGTATGAAAGTGATATTCACGAGAGGCTTTGGGCTCCTAGACACCTGGGATCTCCTTCAATCTATCATCTTTGTGGGCATTCTGAAACATGATTTTGAACCCCCAAGTCAAGCCAGAAGACTAAGCACAGGTCTTCTCTTTGAAGGCATCTTCTCAGGATGAGATAAGGACACACCACATGTGAGAGTTAGGTCTCTTTCAAAAGCACCAATCGGAATCTTTCTTCCAGTACAGACAGACTTCGATAGCATTTTGAGAACTTACGTGTTGTTGGAAACAAACTTGGCCCTGGAATTTCCAAGATACCAACTTACCTTCTTCTAGAAAAAAAGAATGGGTGTTTCCTAAGACAAGAAAAATTCCAGGATGCACTAAATGGGATCTGAAGCACAGAAGGTATGGGAATAGAGAGGAGTCAATTGGGCAAAAATAACAAAATACTATTCCATACTCCTGAATACATTTAAAACCCAGTTTCAAATTCCAGGCTGCATGTCAGTAGTTATTATTACATCTTACAACTGCGACCAATCCAGAAAAGGATTCTTTGCCCTCTGACTTGTCCTACTGTCCCTGTCTTTCTTAGTGCCCAGGGATTCTCTATTAGTCTATGCAGTCATCAGTGCACAATAGGTTCCATGTGAACAACACATTGGTTTCAACTCCAAAATTTCAATGCAGAAATATTCTTTTTAAATTACTTTTATTACAGTGTGTGTGTGTGTGTGTGTGTGTGTGTGTGTGTGTGTGTGTGTGTGTGTGTGTGGTGTGAGAAGTATATGTAATTCAGAGGACTTACAGGAGGGAGGAGTCCACTCTCTTCTTCCACCATGTGGGTCCCTGGAATTACACTCAGGTTGTAAAGATTGGCCGCAAGTACTCTTGTCCACTGAATCAGTTTCCAGCCCTTTAGAAACACTCTTAGCTAGAGGCCCAAGGGACATCATTCCATCCACTGTCTCACCCTGCAGCTGGTAGCAGAGAGAACTTTGCCCAGAAACTGGATCTTTTCTGCCCAGAAACCCTTGAATTTCAGCGATTTCCCCAATCTCTGCTTTTCGGAACCTAAAGTAGTGGGTCCTTCCAGCGAGGTGCAAGAGAGTTCTCAAAGGAAGTGACAAGAAAAAAACAGGAAACAAAAGGCAACAAGAAATGAAGGACAAATTTGTTCACCCTAATGTGCATATTCTTCTTGATGATGAGGATCTGCCTGTGAGCTGACTAAACAAACAAAAGCTAAACTGAACTGTAGGTGCTCCTGTCCTTATAATTATGTGTCAGACTGAGAGAAAAAATATATGCTTCAGTTCTTGCCAGCTGAATTGCACACATCGTATTCTCAGAGAAATAGTGTTCTCTGAGTCCTGTCTGCTCTTTTTTCCTAAGTGCTTCATTTAATTCTTAATGCCAATTTGTAAGACATCAAGTAAGACCCAGGAAACGGAGAGTCAAGACAGCCCCGGTGAGAGTCCAGGTCTCTGACTAGCCCAGTGCTGTGTGTGTGTTCATACTGTGTGAATTCTAAGACTCTTCTTTGAAGCAGGGCCCAGGAAGCAATGGAGGCTAAGGGATCGTTCTGTGATCTGGAAAGAAATCATTTATGTAAGCAGCTTTTAACAGTCGCCCTCTGTTGTAGTTGGACCCAAAATGTCCTCTGTTACTGCTGTGTGAATGCTAGGTTTTGGAGGGTTCTAGAAACTTTAAGAGATGGGGCATTGCCTGGAGGAAGAATGTCAATATTGGTCATGCCCTTGGGGATTGTTTCTTGGTCTGGTATCTTCTTGTTTGCCCTTTTCTCTGGGTCCTGTCTTTCATGAGGTAAATGACCTCCTCCTCCACCTGTTTCCACAGCCACGGTGATGGGCTTCACCATGAGCCCAGAATCAATCAATACATTATGGATCGAACTCTCTGGATATGTGGTTCTAAATAAATCTTTCTTCTCTTAGCTGTTTTGAGATGGGGGGGACTAATTTGTCACAACAATGAGGAAGGTAGCTAATACACCCTCTATATCCTGAATTTTGAATGCATACAAATAAAGGAATCCGAGCTTCTAAGAGGTCAAATAGAATCATTGCTACTGGCTACAGTATTTTAGGATATGACAACACCTCTTCTGTCTCCTAACTCTATCCCAGTTCTGAAGCATCCATCCTTTATTATGACGCCAGAGAGACCCTTCCCGTGTGCAAATCTGATCACGTTAGACCCTCTAACTGCCTTCTCTTTTTAGAATAAGGGGAGGGACTCAAGCTGGAGTCATGCACCCTCCATTCAGCTGTGGGTGCCAGTAACATTGACCACTGCTGAGGATCTCTCTCTCTCTCTCTCTCTCTCTCTCTCTCTCTCTCCCTCCCTCCCTCCCTCCCTCCCTCCCTCCCTCCCTCCTTTCCTCTGAATCCTGCATCCCAGCTTCTCACTACCCAAGTGAAGTACTGATTGTTCTCCAGAGTTCAACAAACCTTCATCTCCCTTTTCTTTTGACCAGATCAAGGCCAACCAAATAGCGCACTCTTTACTTCACAGCTCTTACTGCATTTTGGGATTGCTCATTATAACTGGTTAACCCCCCGCCCCCCACACACACTGTTGGGAAAGGACCAAGAGTAGAGAGACAACACTTGCCCCTAAACTGGGGGCAAAGATGGAGGGTGATGGAAACACTTCAGAATGTCATCTGGGTAGTAAATTAATGAGCTAACTCACACAAATAGCCAGGCCTGGCAGCTCCAGGCTGTGATACCATCTGAATAACTGCAGGATCTCAAGGTTATGAACTCTGCTACAGACTAGACCATCATGGTGGATTGGAAGGCAAATATGACCCACAGCAAGCTGGTCTGCTTCCTGAACCCTGTGTCATCTCGAAAGTACCAGGAAAATGGGTTTACATTTTTCTGCTCTGGAGCCCTCAGTGGGTAGAGGCCAATTCATAAGATTCCTTAGAGTCATCCTTCCCATTGTCCTAAGCTAAAGCATTTGGTTTCTTTTTAATAGGACTAACTTCTTCAGAAACATCCTCTTCCTTAGCTGCATCTGTGTACAGGATTTTCTGATCAAACTACAAGTTTTTTCAAGTTTATCTGCTCTGTTGTTTGAGCCAAAATATGATTATAAACACTGCTAAAAATAGCCAGCAATAACCACACCACAGCCTGAACGCTGGTTGTTGTGATGTTTCCTCTATCACATTAATTAATCCATCAAGTTTAAATTCAGCCTCACACAAAATATCAGGGCAAAAACAAACTGTAAACAAGTTCTGAGCTATACTACAATACTATGATCTCTAGCATAATTCCCAATCGAGTTCTCATTCCTATCTGAACCCTCCTGAGCCTGCCCTTCTCTGTCTACATTCCTAGTTGTGTTCTGCTCTTCCAAGATTCCACCAAAATTCCCCATCAAGATGCTCTGTTTGCAGCACTCCGGGCTTTTTCTCTTATGCCTCCAAATGCTCTAAATTCTTCCTATGAACCCCTTCCAATGGTTGATGAACCACAAGGTCAGGTTTAGCCACAGCAAAAACTCCACTCTCTGATACCAATGTTGTGTTTTGGTTGCTTCTATAGAGCTATGACCAAAATGACTGAGAACACAATATGAAAGAAAAGCAACTTGTGTTCAGAGAATTTAGTCCAAAAGACTTATGGTGTTTTAAGCCAAGTTTCCAATGAGAATTGGGGGCAAAAAGCAAAGCAGAAAGACTTGACCCCATGCTGTTAGGCAGACCATGGGGGCAGCAGGAGTGAATGGTGGAAGCGATTCTTCCCTCCAGAGTAGACAGGAAGCTGACAGCTGGGAGGGACAGACAAGGTGCAACCTTCAAGGATATGGTTCTATACCTAACCCAGTGTGCTACTTTATCCAGGTAAGACTCACCTCTTAAGTATTCCTAAACATCTTGAAATAGCACCACCAGCTAAAGGTCAAGCATTAAGTACCTAGGGCACGGGAAAAAATTCATATTTAAATCATAGCAACACTTTGAATTAAATCCACATGTGAGAACTGCTTATTATTCACATTATGCTATCACTGCATTAGAAAGTAGATCCATCATTAAGTATGTGTGAAAGTGTCCTTGTTGGCTATGCTTTGCTTCACCTTACAAACTGGATGGCTTCCCTAGGTTTCAGAACTTTCTTCGCTCAGTTTTAGCCCTCGATTCTGAACATGGTCACCTGGTGGTGGTCCCAAACCAGTCCTTGAACTGCACAGTTGTAGATGTGGTGTGGTAGACAGAGTACTCCTCCACCCAAGGTCTTAGAGTGCTAATCCACAGGCTGCATCTTATCTCCAGACATGTGCAGCTAGAGACCCTGGCCGTGTGTGGAGGGATGGCACAGGATTGAATCTTAGTCAGTGGAGATAAAAGAGTAAGCTCACCAGCAGTTAAGGGTCACAGTATACAAGGGCAGCAGACCACAGTTGCTGTTCCCTCCTTTGTTAACACACAAGGGTACAAGGACAGAAAATGAGGTACAGAGAAAAATCCTGGCCCTCTCGGTTTGAAACATCAGGAAAATTCCCATCATGTTAAGATGGCATAATGGTCCAGGCACAGCTTGAGGGGAATAGCTGGCTGATTCTGGACACCCAGACTGAGCATAAATCTCACATCCAGTGAAACTGGGAGCCATGTAACTCTGCCCAGTCTCATTGCTCTGAAACTCTACTTAGGAAGCAAGCAAATGCCCCGGCACCTCCAACCCTGTGCACACCACTAACTTCTGCCCCATAGCAAAGCTTTTTGCTCCATTGTCAAGTGTTGGGGGCTTTTTTTTTTTGTTCAAACAAAGTCATGTTTAGAAGTCTAACATGTGGAGTACATAAAAGCTGAGGTACCAATGTGGAGAAATGGGAACAGCCCCAAGCCTACCCTCCATTTGTTTGCCTCCATACATACTTCATTTGGTGGCCTTTGAGGAGGTCCTTAGAACTCTTCAGAGGGGACCAGAAACCACCACGCTGGGTAATTAGGCAGCTCTGTTCTTTCCTTCACTGCCTCCAACCTGAGCAACCTCCATGCACACTCAGCCCCAAGTCTCCCATGTGGAGTGGGATGCAGGTTTTCATTGTGTGGGTAATGTATGGGTTTTAATATACAAGTTTGCGATCTTTGTCTTTGATCTACCATGTGCATTTCTGAATAGGAACAATATCCCTGGTGACTACTCACTCTGAGTAGCAGCCAAATCTGCAGCCAGTCTCCTGTAGAGCAGCGCAAAAAACCAACAATAAAAAAACTAAATAGCAAATCAACAGGGTGTAGTTGTTGAACAAATGCACATTCATAATTTGTAACTGTGTAGCTATAAATCCCCTCCTAGAGCTGCTCTAACGACCTGAAACAGGGAGGATGCTTTTAGTTTTTCTCCATTTAGATATTGGGTGAAGAAGCAATACACAGGTGCCAAAAGTAAAAATATTTATACCTTTTATTACCTTAAGGGATTGCCTTAGATGACAGGAGTTGTAAAAAAACAATGCCAGATTCCACCAAACCCTGAAATGAAGTTTCTATCAGTTGGTAGATTATCTGAGAGGAAAGGAAATATATTTGATTTGCCTCAGAGGTTTAAAGACATAAGCCATGTCCCCTCAATAAAATGTGAACCAGTGGATGCGTGCACCCCCGGTCCAGGTGTTCCTCAGCATCAGTGCAAAGCACAGGGCGTGGGTGGGGGGTAACAAAGAGGAGGCTATTCTGGGACTTTTTCATCTCAAGTTCAGACTCTGATATAAGGGACAGGGGAACGGGTCAACAGAGAGAACATTTTAGAGCAGAGATTTACTCCCTACCCAGAGACGTTTTACTCTCAACATCTCTTCTGTTATCAGAATACTTAAGCGAGTAAATACATATTTGAAACAACAGTGATTACTAAGATTCTCTATAAGAACAAACATGTTCTATATCAGTGTTGTCCATTACAGTAGGCATGAGCCTTTTGTGGCTAGCAAAATTAAACTCAAAGTTTAATTTTGGTTAATTTTGACTTAAATAGCCTCCTATGAAACGTGGTTACCATACTGCACAATACAAATTTGGGACCTAACTTGAGATTTTACGGCTGAACACAAAATCAAGTATAACAAGCAGTAGGTCTGAGCAAGAGAATAAAGACTTAGGGACTTCAAGTTGGAAGCCATCTTAACATGTCACAGGTATGTTCAGGAATGTCATTTGAAACACAAGAGATGGTATGATAATGAAACCAGTTAGGAGTAGCAGCAATGGCTAGTAAGGCTCCAGTAAAGGCATCCAAATCACACATGGACACCTGGTGAGATGCTCCTGGCCTTGGGAGAGCCCAGCCACTTCTAGAGTTACATAAAGTTAGGCCAAAAGAAGGCAAAGCAAAATTATGCTTCCTGAGCACCTGCCTGGTAGCAGGTGATTTCCGCCGTGGGATGGTGTTTCTGCATCACAGGACCACACCCAGAGGAAGGAGATGGTGTCTCAGGAGCGGGGAAGGGCATGGCTTAAGCTTTGTAATTCAAGCTCAGGTTGCACTAAAGCGCTTCAAGGTGCCACGCCTTTCTCCTTACAAGAGCCTTCTGGAGTGGGTCACTTGTGTATCTGGGCCTTTTCCTGCTCTTCTTTCCCTTCCTCAGTTTCTCATCCTTTCGAATGTTCTCTGGTCTCAACCCTTTCTCTTCCCAGCACTCCTGGCCAGGTCAGGGCCCACGTCCTGCCTGGCTACTGTGGACTTCTCACTTCCTGCTCCAAAAGGCAGGTCTAAAACTGTGGTCTCATCCATCAGACTGCACGGATGATCTTGTCCTCAGAGTACTAGACTCCACCGTAAGTCTTGCTAGTTATAGTCAATCAACAGATATTTACTGAGCACCAAAATGGATCCATGCCAGACAAAGTGTTACTGTTATGCCCAAATCCGTGAAGTTCCCCAAAAGCCAACAAGGAGACTGAGTCTTGTATGTAAAAGCAAAGAGCCTTTATTTTATACAAGTTTGCAAACTCGGTCTCTCCACATGTCCAACGTATTGGAATAAACAGAGAGCCCCGAGCTCAGTTAGAGTTGGGTTTTTATAGTAGTAGAGGTGGGGGTGAGGGGTTTCTGAAGTTCAGGACCCTTGATTGGCTGACATTTGTCTAGGGGTGTCCTGGTGAGTGTGTGCTGGCAGGTGGTCCTATCTACAGCAGTTGGAATATTGGGTATTTCCTTTAGATGGTCCTTGGGTAATCTCAGTTTGTGGTCCTTCCTGCAACCAGGTATTGCTTCAGGGTAAACTACTGAGACTCAGGCCTCTATTAAATTTATTGATGGTTGAGTCCTACTCTGGCAGGTGATAATGGTTGGAAGTAAAGAACTTCCTTTGGGTAATCTATTCATATTTAGTTTATCATGGCTGGCTCCTGCAGTTACAAAACAGATTAAACAGACAAGCACCTTGACTGCAGTTTCTAGTCTGCCAGCTGGACAGATATCAGGTAGAAAATAATTTGATATATTGAAATGCAATTGCGCTAGCTACACAAGGGTCATGAGAGCTCCTAATAGAAGGATTAGATTTATCTGGGGAAGAAGGCAGTCAGGAGAACCTTCCTAAAAGGAGTCATACACCAATGGAGAGCTCAAGAGTACAGAAGAATTAGCCAGGTAAAGAAGGAGGAGTGGAGGGAGGAAAGAGTAGCTCCAGGTGGTGAGGAGAGAAAGAGAGGCTTCTGGGAAAAGGCCAAACCAAGCCAGCATCACTGTGAGCAGAAAACAGTGGGGTTGGGGCAGCCAAAGGAATGTAAGAAGAAGCTGGGAGGCAGTTCTTGCAAACCAGGAAAATCTCAGGCATTATTATTGCTAAACTCTTAACCATCTTTTACCTCTCCCTCTTGTTCTTCTGTTACAAAAATCTTGATGATTTTCACCCCATGCATCTGTGAATGTGTACTGTTTCCGCCACAGTCACTCTGCCTGTGCCTTCCTAGAGAATGCCTCAGCCTGTCCTGTAGCTCCGAACTCACCCTTTTTCCTTTTGACATCCATTCACCTGTCTAGAGAGAGCTGTACATCAGCTCTTGCGTGTTTCTCACCCGCTATTACAGAGCTGCTAGCTCAGCTTCTTGCTGCTTGTATCCTTCCTTGGGATATTTATTAGCCTTATTTTAAAGGTGGGCTCTGCCATCCTTTGGCTTTCATTTTAATTTAATTTTTTCACTTTGTTTTTTTTCTTTACTTTCTTTATTTTATTTCAACCACAGTTCTTCCTCTTACCGCTCCTCTCGCCTCCCTCTCCTCCCCTCCAGCCTATTCCCTTCAATGGGTAAGGGCTTCCATGGGGAGGCAACAAAGTCTGACACATTAAGTTGGGGCAGGACCAAGCCCCTTCCCCTGAATTAATGCAGAGCATGGTATCCCACCATAGGGAATGGGCTCCAGCAAGCTAGCTCATGCTTTCTTAAGCTTTGGAGGCTGATTCTTTTCTGTTGGTTAGTTGGCTGTTGCTTCTTGGTTGTCGGCTGGTTGGTTTGCCTACTTCGGGTAACTTTCTCTCTTCCTTTACTCCCTGGTATAGTCTTCCAGAGAGAATAATTAAGAGGTCAATTACAAATTCCCAGAAATGCCCACTTTAGAGCAAGTCTGCTCATGGAAACCCATTTTAAGTCATTCATCACAAGCCCAAATCTTCTAAGCCCTTCCTACCTGCTTCTTACTGAGGTCCCACACAGTTCCCTGTAGAGTGCTCTCATCCTCTCTGCAGAAATAAACCTCTAGCTCCTTAACTGACAGTAGATTTCTGGCACCCTCTGCTGCAAGGCACAGGTATGCTACAAATACTCATTCAACTGTGCTCTTTCTCTCTCTCTCTCTGTCTCTCCACACACACACACACACACACACACACACACACACACACACACATTTCAATTCTGTGCTTTGTGATATCAACAGCAGTACTGTATTTCATTCAGAGAATGCTTCTCCTGGCCCTAAGGCTTAGTTCTCCTTCAGAATCTGAAGATTGTAGTGTTTCTGTAATGTTTCTGTGATGATGTAGACCCGCACTCTTACGCAGTTATTTCTAATTATTTCCTTGGATAAGATTGACTCAAGTAGAACAGTCAGTACAAATCATGTGATTGTTTAAAGATTCATTTATTTTATGTGTATAAGTGTTTTGCCTACAGGTATGTATGGATACCATATGTGTGTACAGTGCCCTTAGAGGTCAGAAGAGAGTTTCAGAGCCCCTGGAAGTGGAGTTGCAGATGGTTTTGAACCATCATGTGAGTGCTGAACAGGTCCCAGTCTTCTTCAAGAGCAACAAGGGCTCCTAACAACTGAGTATCACCCCAGCCCCGTGTGAATGTTTTCAAGGCCCTCAATGCTTATTTGTCTTTCACTTCCTGTTTTCCCAAAGAGCAAAGGAAAATGACATCTCCAAGATTAATAACTGTCTACTGATAGACTCAAGACACGGGCCTCCTGACTCTGGGTGTAGCTCTGTTCTGTGGCTTTGAGATCACAGTTGAAGGTGCAGGCATCTAAGTGAAAAGGCAAAACTTGCCATATTGTATCTGTTTCTGCCAGTGCCCCATCACACAGTGGGAAGGCCCATGAGCCTTAGTCACCCTAGCTTCTCTGGAAGCATGTGGACCTATAACCCTTCAGACAATGGTGTCTAAGAACTATTTATAAGGGTTTTAGATTCACAGGTTGCTCAAATACTAGACTGTGTTATCCAGGGACTGGGTTCTGGGAAAGGGAGCAAAAACCTGGTCTCCTAAAGTATCACCACCGATCAGGCCCTGGGGAGGGTCACTATCCTGCTTCTCCCATTGATTAATGAAAGTCATTCCCAGTCGACCACATACACAATGCAAGGACAGTGGCATATTACCCAGCCAGCTGTTTTCCGCTGTTGTTTTGGAAATTTATTTATTCCAAATAATTCTCAAAGCCTGTATAAAAGACTTGAAGACAGAATTTTAGATAAATAAAAATTCATAGTTCCCATAACCAGTCTCTAGTCTGATGTTCTTATGTTAAGCCTGTATTTATTCTTCCATCACTTGGGTATTTATGGATTATTTCCCAATCATGGATTACTCAGAGGTGAAATAAGACACAGCCTTCTCTGGGTTCACCTTGGAAGGGCCCACCATGCACATACCAATGACAGACCAAGTTTAGTGCTAAATAAATGTCAGTTCCCAAACCCTGAAGAGAGATTGGGGTTAAGTATTTCCAAGGGAGATTTTCACAAGGGAAGTGAGGTGTGAGCTGGTCTTGGATAATTCAACTGAATGAAGAGTGGTTCTTTCAGACTGAAGGATGGCTGAGTGGAAGTAGGGGGCTGAGGACAGCCTTAGCATCCTCTGGTGACACACCCTTCCAGGTTGGACCCTACAGTTTATACTTTGTGGTCAGTTCATGCTGCTACTGCATCAAGCTTCTGACTACTGACTTAGATTTGACCTTGGCATGCACCTAGAGTTCTTTGAATTCTTTCTTCCTTTTCAAAAAAAAAATAGTCAGTATAAACTTTGCTAGGCTACCGTGAGGGTCACCTGCACAAGCATAGACTTGTTTCCAACATGGGTAGCATGACAGAGGCCTGAAACCGGCATTCAGAACTTGTCAATAAGGTCATGTTCTTCATCTCATTGGGGGGAAGGTAGCCTTCCACTTGGGCTCAACTGTGAAACAACCGCCCAGAGAGCCGTGGATGTGGATCTGGTATGGGGGGATCGGATTGGGTGGATATTCCTGTTCCTCATCAAAGACTTTGCCCTGGCACTAAAGCCAAATTCCATAAAAACCTAACTCCCAGTACTTCGTAAGCATGTATAGAGTCGGCACTTATTAAGGACCCAGAAAGAGAAAACAGCAGCGGTATTTCACATTTTTATCACACTAAGCACTGCAGTCTAACATTTTAAATTCAACAATAGCAGCAGAAACGCGATTGTCACGGCCCTAACAGCACCAGAAAAGGAAAGGATGTAGCCTGAAAGATCCAGAATGGGGACTGGAGGAGACTAGTTCCACACCAAAATCTCAGTGCAGTCAGAAAACTGAGTGCACAGAGTGCTTGGAATAAAGGGCCATAGGAGAACTTTACCCTCTAATCTGTAATCCATGGCTACATGGGAGAAGGTTTTGTTCTGACTGAGCCCATTTAAGGAGGCAAACTATTTTAAATTTTCCTTCTGACTTGTCATACAAAGCACACGCAGACATAATTTGAGAACACAAATGTGTGTCTATAAAGGACATATACATTGAGACTTTATAGTAAGACTAGTAAGGTATAAAGAACAACTTTCCCATCCCCAAAAGAGGGAGAGAGAAGGATCAGTACCTAAGAGTACAGGCTGCTCTTACAGAGAGCAGGGTTCAGTTCCGAGCATCCACACGAAACAGTCCACAACCACCTGCGACACAGACACATAATTAAAAATAATGAAATCTTAAAAAATAAAAATGCCCAGTCATTCACTAGTTCTTCCCCCTGTGTGGCTGCAAATTACTCAGTTTCTCTCTGTTCTGATGTCCTCCTCCATAAAAACAGTTTTGTACTGGGTGAATTGAGGACACTTGGCAGGTAATGAAGATGAGGCCTTCCACGCTTAGAGATGGTAATGACCCATGTGATCTGTGTTTCAGAAGCTAAAGGCAGGCTGGTTGGATAGGCTGTGAGCTAAGCCCGTGGGAGACAGGTAAGGACATCATGAAAAAAATAACAGTAAGCCAGAAGATGTCTGCAGGAACTGGGTCTCCAGGAAAGAAGAGCTGAAGGACAACGAACCGAATGTTTACTCTTTTGGGAGCCCCAGATGGACTGCTAGAAATCGCCTCCCAGAACATAAATAAGTAAAGCACTGGACAGAAGAAATACTGGCAGCTCTCAGCCAGCAGACAGTGCTTGAAAGGAAACCTTTTTCTCTGCCTCAGCCCCGTCTCTGTGTGTTTGTATGTTGGTGTGTAGGAGTGTGTGTACTAATGGTTCTGGTTCCCTGGAGAACACTAACCACGAATTGACAAGACTTAGAGTTTTTCATTCCCACAACTTCTGTTTGTTCTGTTTCATGTTTGACAGTTAACATGGCTAAAATCAATAAAAAGCCCTTGGGGATTCACTGGGCAGATGTTCTTGGATCTGATCCTCAGGAAAAAAAGGGGTTGACAGGGCCCAGAGGCTCCTCAGCTCAGTGAGAGATGGCTGCTGAGTAGAGGAAGAGGGAAGAGATCTGTCCATCACTAAGATGAACATGGAAGTTCTCTACCGCCCTGAGGGAAAACCTCGAGATCCGACCTGAGAATTTTCATTTGTAAAGGTAACTTGGTCTGTAAGGTTATCTCAAGAAAAGGAAACTCTAGGTGTCCCACCATTACCCACTTTCTTTTGTTCTTGGATTGGAGTGAGTGGTTCTGTCCCGAAGGACACATACATATTTATGAGATAAACTGACTTGCAATGTCTAATTTGTTAGCTCTCAAATGCATGGAGATTGAGTGTCTCCTTGTTCTCCCCTAATGGCTCCTTTCCAATCACCTGCATCCCATCTGAGCCCCGTGACCAAAGCAGTGGCTTTGGGCAGAGAGCCACTCATTGATTAAGGATTTACAGGACATACTGTACAGTTAGTCAATTCTCTGTGGAAGGGACGGTGAGAAAACTACGAAAGAGGTGATAGGAATAATTCGAAGATCATGTTCACATTCAGTATCTTTTTGATACCCCCCACTGAGAGAGAACAGCTATTATGACTTGTATCACACAGATGAGACAGAGACGCAGAGATCCAAGGAACTCGCTCAAGTTGGCTGAGAAAATAAGCATTTATTCTATAGTTGGAAATCTGGCTTTTGCTTGTAAACCCTCATGCACTAACACTTATAATTTTGCCTTTCTGAAATGTAATAGTAGTCCACTATAGACCCTGATCTTCCTCCAAAGCAAAACAGAACAAAACAAACACAGACTATTCAAACCCTGGCTATTCAAATTAAAATTCATCTTTAATATATAGAAATAATTTTGATGTTATAGAAACAATAGAATTATTCCAACACTGGGAATTAATGTACAGCTAACTTCAAAGGCATTTAGTGTACAGCTCTTCCCTGAGTGATGATTGAGGAAGTCATGGTGGGTCTGACTGCGAATGAGACCCAGCCCCTTCTTCCAACAGCTTCCTCTCATGAAAGGTTGAGGTATGGTTTTAGAAAATGAGAGTCACAGATATTATGTCAGAATGATCTTGAAGGTTAGATTAAGGTGGTCTCTCTTGAGTCAGAAAGCATCCCAGGAGGCTGACCACCTACTAAGGTCAACCAACAGTTTAGTGAGCATCTCATGGCTCCTGCTTCAAGCCTTCTCCACTTGTCCTCACTGTGGTCCTTTCAGTACAAGTTAGAGTACAGTAATGTTGAGGTTCCCAGACTGGCTGCTGCCACCCATCAGTACCAAGTGCACAGCTCCTCAGTGCAGTCTAAGCGATTCAAGGACCCCTCAGGGCCTCAGAGCACAGAAGGATTCAGGATATATCAGAGGGAAGCAATGCTACTGAGTTTACTAACTAGGAAAATGGGCAGAGGGACTTGAGGAGAGTCGAGCATAGAACAGCCTATACCCTGAGCAGAGTAGCAGCCATGCAAGGGCTTATGGGCTGGTGGATTTGCTTCATTAAAAGGAGATGATCTATAACTAAGGGTGAAGCAGGAAAAATGCATCAGTCTGCATGTTTCCTTGTCAGAATAAGGGTTTCCCTTAAATAACAAGATCTGTGGGTTCTGGTAGGCAGAAAAAAAAGTGTAGCTGAGGCAAAAACATAGGTTAAAATGTAAAGGTTAAATTAATTTTGGTGCATAGATGTCACACAATGGTTAGGAAAGACCTCTTATCCAGAGCACTGTCTGCCACCTGTCATGATGGCCTGGCTTGTGGTGTTTTCAGGAAGAAAGTATAATTTTTATGTATACTTTATGTTTGCAGAGGTTTCTAGCCAGCTATGTCAAAATACTTGACTCAGTAAGAGACTTAAATTAGACCCCAGTGGGTGAAGGGTCTCTTCCCTTCCCACACGCAATTGATCATTTCCCATTCTTTTACCTTTCCTCAGTAGAAGGAGCTGTTGGGGCACTAGACATATTTTATGATTCAAGGGGAAGGAAATAATTCAAGGGTCTCTGGGAGATACCCATTAGAGTCTGTGTGAGTCCTTGTTCTAGAAGTTACCCACTTATTTTTTTTTTAAGTAAAAGAGTCTTAAGACTCAAAAGTTTGATGCCCACTTACTATATTTAGAGCATGGGGCCTGAAGAAATGCAATCTAAGCTCCAAACTTCATTCACATTAGGCAGTGGCTGTTAATAACAAAGATGGCCGCTCAGCCTATCACCAGTGCCTGTGAGAATTAAGGACAATAAAATTAGCAAATGTTTTTGTCTCACCTGTACATAGCTTAAAATGTACCTTGGTAATTTAATATTGCCATTTCCAAAGGGTATGGGATACTCCCATAATTAAAATTCAGTTGGCCATAAAGCTTATGGACTCATTTGTGGATCAAAAAGAATGTTGCATCAGGTAGCTGCTGTGGAATCTGCTCCTGTGAGATCAGGATGCCAGCACGTGGTTCATGTTTGTGATCCCTGTCAAAATTCAAACAGGAGCAAATAATTGGAGTTGACAAAGTGAAATAGTGACAGGCTTTTGGTGCGCTACTATTGCAGACTTACACAAAATAGAGCATCTTCCTTCTGAGATGTTATACATGGCTTAGGGCTCACAAAACTATCACTTGCTGTTTGTAAATACACGTGGTTTTGTTTTTGTTTTCTTGAGTGTGATCCTTGTCTCAGGCCCGGCTTCATTAGTAAAATGGAATACCTCAGGCTTCGCACCACAAAGAAGAGAGAAGTATTGGCTCGTGGTCCTGGCCAAGGTTAAGAGCCCACAACTGGTGATTGCTTTCTTGATACAGAATTCTAAAGTAGGGTAGAACTTTACATGGTGAGAGACAGAAAGTAGGGAGTGTGTGTGTGTGCATGTGTGTGTTCATGTGTGTGCATGTGTGTGTACATATGTATGTGCATGTGTGTATGTGTAAGTTTCCCATTTTTAACAAGCACAAAACTCTTTCTGATGGCTCAAATCTCAAGGAGTAGGGACTCATGAACCTTATATCCCATTAGGAAATAATTGTAGTCAGCTAAAGAGAAAGCAACATCTTATTTTCTCTTTCCATATGTGTATACACATATAGCTTTTCAGATGACTGCTAAGTGTTAGAGTTAGAACATAAAAACTTAGGTTGTTTTCAGTTAGAACATAAAAACTTAGGTTGTTTAGAACTAACTATTTAAGAAAGAGAATGTGAATTGCTTTTGGCTCCAAAATCTAAGACAATGAAAAGACTTAGGAGCCACTGAAGATAGAAGCCTTGCTCCTCAGAGTCAGGACCTCCAAACAGCACCTTTGCTATAAAGGATGAACTCACCGGAAACGCAGAATCACCTGCTTCAACCAAATCAGTATTTCATTGTCTCAAGAGCCTTCAGTGACTCATAATTCCTTCACGCCTGTCTTAGTTAGGGCTTCTGTTGCTGTGATGAAACACCATGACAAAAAACCAGTTGGGAGGAAAGGGTTTATTTGATGGACACTTCCACATCATCATTCATCATTGAAGGAAGTCAGGACAGGAACTCAAACAGGTCAGGAACCTGGAGGCAAGAACTGATACAGAGGCCATGGAAGGATGCTGCTTACTGACTTGCTCCCTCTGGCTTGCTCAGCCTGCTTTCTTATAGAACCCAGGGCCATCAGCCCAGGGGTGGCACGCCTCAGGGGACTGGACCCTCCCTGATGAATCATTAAATAAGAAAAGACTTGCCTATAGCCTGATTGCATTCCTCAATTGAGGTTCCCATCTCTCAAATGACTCTAGCCTCTGTCAAGTTGACATAAAACCAGCCAGTACAACAGCGAACAGTGGAAAGTACATCACTGTGATATTAGGACAAATGCATGTTAGTCTCCCAAGCCACATATTTGCCACATGATATGCACTGGAGTTGGAGCTCCGAGTTCACCTGTCACTAGTCAGCTGAATGTTCAGTCTGGTTGTGAACCCTGAACCACAGTTTCCTTACCTGCCAGAGAGAGTAATGGCTGTTGCCATGTGTTCTGAGTGTTGGTAAATGGGAAGTGGGGTAATGCGCACTAAGCAGAACGTCTGCTTCTGAGTATAGATGCTCAATTTCCCTTTTCCTTCCTGGATCCACGCTTCACAGCAGGTAATTTGTCTGATTTTCTTCTGCATCCTTGAAGGACCACAAGGGCGAGAAAAATGTCATGGATACAGTTATCAGAGACGGACGCCAACAACAAAGCCAAGCGAACTCCAGCTCTTCCAGGTCTTATACAGAGCAGTGCTTACCAGCCACAGAGTGTGCTGGGTACCTTCAGGGTTAACGCCTTAGTAATGCATCCACCAGGTAGTCTTTACTTAGGGCTAGACTTTTATGATGTGAGTCCGCCATGCTTGTGCGCTCTGCTCCACCATTTTAACCACCAAACATGTACTCCATGATTTTGAGCTAAGTCGGCCCCATCATGTATCTGCCATCATTCCTTTTAATTCGAACCTTAAACTGAGCGTGCTCAGGGTGCCTAACCCTAAAGCGCTTTATATGAATACGTGCATCGTATATGATTATGGTGGAGGTCCCACTGTTGCCTTGGAAACGCCTCCTCTGCTCCTGCCCTTCCTACCCACGGCAGTAAAAAGCTTCCTCCATCTTCAGTCTCTACTGTGTAAAAACTATTTTGATTCTACTATTACTTCAAGCCACTTCTAGGCTTGCCTTTGGGGTTTCTTTGTCATGAGAGTGGTAAACTCTGACGGTCCGTAAATAAAGAACTGGTCAGGGAGTTGATTTTTCAGTTCCTTTTTAGAAGATAAGCAAGACAGGACCCTGGCAGACAGACGCACATCACTCACTAAGATTGTGGATTCCACAAGCTAGACCACCTTGTCTCGCTCCCACTGAGCCATCACATCCGTACCTAAGACGGTGCCTAGAGACTGGAAGGGGTAAAGACTCCTCACCTGACTTCCGAGGAACACCTCAAGCCTATTATGACCTTTGGCACAGTCTAGCTTCTCTTCCTACACAGCAGTGCCACCTGCTGGTTATATTTTCACATTACACTTCTAACCTCCTACTAGTGCCTTTGATTATTATTTGATAAACTGAGTTGTAATTTGTAATTTCAAAGTAGTGCAATCCGTAGGCAATATTAACGGTTATATTGTTTTTTATAATTCACAAATAAAATGTCATGAAGTTTTATTTGTGTGTGTGTGTGTGTGTGTGTGTGTGTGTGTGTGTTTAAGAGAAACATCCAGGGTGAAATTCCAAATTATGAGAGTTGCTTTGGGGGAAGAAGCTCTGTAGGAAAAAAAAATGGAGTGTGGTCAAATGTGACAGCACTATGAAGTGACACAGAGGTCGGGGCCAGACCAATTGAAGCTTCAGGTGTTTTAAAAAGTGGCTACTTCATGCAGTCAATATTCTATTATTCTATTGAGCTAGATGATCATTACAATAACTCTCCCAATTTTAACCCAAGCTGCAGGAAAAATAAATGAATACCAGCACCATTAACCTAGTTTAGCGTCTTTTTGTTCATCTTCAGTAGATTTGCCCCATCTGAAAGCCAGAATCAGGAATTCAGCCTTTCGGTAGTCTGAACTGACCTCTCAGAGTAATGGCTAGAGTTTCCAGACTCCACATGGAAAGTCTCAGCTCGCTCCAGAGTCGTTGTGGGAAAATGAGTCTGAACCTAAATTGAAGCCATTTCTCTGAAACGACCATTCCAGAGTATCATAATTTTGATCATCACTGAACAGGCACAATGAGTGAAAGCTATCACCTGGGAAAGCGGGGTCCTAGAAAGCCTGAAAATCTCAGAAAATGTGTAGTAGAGACTTGTCTCCTACCTGCCTGGACTGGCACCTTCCTCCCTGTATCGTTCAAGCACTTCCTGACCTCTGTCACCAAGCCCTGCATGGCAATCAGTGTGACAGGGTTTCTGGTCACACCTCCTTCCAGTCATCCAGCCAGGAAAGCTAGCAGGAAACCATGAAGAGAGTGCCTGAGGGAGGAGTGGGCAAGATGGACTCACAGGTTTCCCCCCAAAGCAGGTGTTGGTTGAAAACAAATGAGGCCAGGGAGGTGTTTCTGGGGATCGCATCTCCACGGCATAATGTCCTTTCAAAGAAGTCCACAGGAGGTGATGGTGCACACCTGTGGTTTCAGAACTAAGGAGGCAGGAGAAGAAGCATCGGATGTTTGAGGTCAGTCTGGGAAATTTAGTAAAATACTAACAAAAATAGAAATAGAAAGATACCACAGTAGGGGGAGACAGAAATACCTTCAGTTGCTTAGGGTGGTGTCAAACTGGTAAGGAAGAGCAAGCGCTTCAGCTCAGAAAGACCTGTTTCCAAAGCAAGTGTCCCCAGGCACCAGTTTGTCTCTATGCTTTGTGCTGACCAGTGTAAAACAGCTTACTTCTGGAAGTGCTGGGGACATAGTAGATGAACATGCCAAGTTCTGTCCCAAGGAGATCTTTTCAGAGGAAGTACTGGAACTATGCCTGTGTTCTTTTAAAGGAATCAGGTTTCCTTCCTCCCCTCCGCTCACCCAGGTCACACACATCCCACAGCTGTGAATGCCTGGGTCAGTGCGACAAAAGGCCTGTGGGAAGTAATCAGAGGGATTAAGATTGGTTTTGGCTCATGGTTTCAGTCCATGGTTACTCGACCCCACTGCATTTGTTATGAACTTTATGTACATTTTATAATGGATGTATTTGATCCATAAGAAAGCAATTGCTGGAAGGAGTCACCCATCCAAAGGCACATGGTTCAGGCAGCTCGTACACCATAGAGTTGCGGAGCTGGTCAGTAATGGTGCGCTAGTGAGCTCTGGACAGAGGCAGGAGTCTACAGCGAGGCCCCTGAAAGCACATTCACAGTACAGGGTCCCTGGACCTGCCTGTACCAGGTGCCTTGTCTTACTGAGCACTGTTGGCTTATGACCTTGATTGGTGGTAACTACATTTCTCTGCCTAGAATTTAAGATTATAACTAGCTCATCCTGCCTGTGTCCATGTCCTCAGGGCTGTCCAAATGCGTGGGTTCCTGCCACATTCCAAAGCCATAATGGTTCACCAGCTGATGCCTATCAATCATAGGAGGCATGATAGGCAAAGGCAATAAGGACAGCTAGGACATGCAATAATTGAAGCTCATGAACGTAAGTGGGAGATGATCATGAACATGTGTGGGGTGAGTAGGAGATGGTCATGAACATGAGTGGGGTGAGTGGGAGATGGTCATGAACATGAGTAGGGTGAGTGGGAGATGGT